>JASCZW010011737.1:0-30980 GCA_034211315.2 Aedes japonicus
TATTTTACCATCTGTTATACCCGCCTTAGTGCAGATGGTCCTTTACTAGGCTCGCCTGTAAAGGCCACTTCCTTCGTCCGAACGTCGCACTGTGGCACTATTTTACCATCTGTTATACCCGCCTTAGTGCAGAAAAAAAACCCACGATCGTGGGAAAAAACACCAATATCCAAAACGTAATTCGATTGCGGAGCTAACGAAGTTGAACTTGCACACTCGAACGTTCTACAAGGAATGGAGAGTATATTTAGGTTTATTATAGAAATTTACACTAACAATTAATAAGATTTGCCGGCGTCTGTGGTGTAGTGGTAAGCGTGACTGCTACTTGGCACCCCAGTGAGTCTGGGTTCAATCCCAGTTGACGTTGGTGGTTTTTCTGAGGCGAAAAAATCTGGTCACGGCTTGCTTCGGAAGGGAAGTAAAGCCGTTGGTCCCGGCACATAGTCATGAGTCGTTAGGTTGGGTCCAGGTGGTGGAGTCGTCTCTGGCGTCGGTGTTTGTCGCCATGTGAGGAAATAGGCCGACGGAAAATACAAAAAAAAAAAAATAAGATTTTATTTTATTCAAACGTCTGGACTGTTACAACAGTCGAAGATTTCAAATCCTGAACTCATGAAAGAAGTACTGTTAAGATTCCATGAAAAGTTATTGTCAGGTTCCTTTCAATCAGGAAGTTATCCGTACCATTTTCATACGATCCGAACTATGAACCACAAAGCAAGGGTCCAAGACTCATTCCATACGAAATCGAATGAAATGATTACAGTTGCATTGGTCGAGAAAAACATGCCTCTTATTATACACTTTCCATTTCATCACTTATCAAGCGTGTATAGTTTCGTGAGATTGTGGCTCGTCTCTGGATCCCGAGGTTCATGGTTCGAATCCCAATTCAACTTTTTTTCTGTGAGGAAAATTTTCATACGATCGTCCTATGAACCAGCCTTGGTAAAAGCACCTGAATGTTCTGCACGAGAGCCGAACTGGACTGCAAACACACCACCAAGTGGCTGTAATCCACCACTTTAGTGTCGTGCTTATAGATGAACCCGCAACGCAAAGGACACGACACGAGTGTACACGCTCGTGTATTGCTTTTGACACCGGGTTTGATTTTTGAAAAAATACACGAGCCGAGTGACTACGGATCACAAAAAAGCTCTCAACATACACCCAGTATGACACTGGTTGCCACGGGTAGAGCAATGCTCGGCGGATGATTCTAAAAATTTGATAATTGGCTTATTGGTTTGTTTTCTTGGCTGTTGGGTGACGGGCGCATAAGTTGAATGAATTTAACAAGCACGGCTCGGTTAGAAAGAAAATAAATAAACCACGCGTGTATTCCGCAATCGGATTTTTTTTAAGGTTAATAAATGACCGATTTAGAGCAACTTTTCCCTCGTCAACTTGGGGTGAGCCATAAAAAAGAGTTTTTCTGTCCTAGCTTTTTTATTTCAATTTTCATCGGTAAGTTGTTTTCGGACGAGTTGTAGAGGCGCGTATTTTGATGTATTTGATTTGCCGTTGGCTTTAACCAATCAGTAGTTGTAGAGGTTTTTCTTCTTAAACCATCCCAGATTAAAATGTAATTTTCTCAAGATACAGAAATAACATATCTCTAGTTTTCACATATGTTGAACAATATAAATTGTCCTTCCAAATGACGTCTTTAATTTTTTTTTGTATTTGCCCCAATCATGAAATCAACATTTAAAAAGGGCGTATTTTTTAAGAGGAACTTCAATAACTATTGATTTATTGAAGCTAGCGGCAAGATTTGTATACCAAAGTACGTGTCTTAAAAAGTTCTGAAACTCGTCCAAAAACAACTTTACGGTGGGAATTGAAGTAAAAGGGTAGGGGCAAAAAAATCAATTTTTTATGGTACACCCTAGGTTGATGAGAGAGGATTGCTCTAAATCGGTCAATTTTTAAGGTACAAAAAAAATTTTCAAATCAAAATTCCATGAAATTTTTTGCGCTACATTTTTGCCAAAGGATGTAAACGTCTATTTCTGCAAATAAAAAAGTTAGTTGTTGTATTTCCGTGAAAATGGGGACCACCCTAATTTTAATCAACATCAAAAAATGGGCCTTGATAATACAAACCATATTGTAGAACATTACTTTGCTGTAAAGTTTCAAGTTTAGGCGCTGGAAGCATGTTTCCTCGTAAATTCGTGATCTGGACCATAGTGCATTGGTGTTGTACCTACCGAGTTGGGTGTTAGTCTGGAAGCACGGAGTCAAAGTGTTGAATATAATGCACGCGCTAGCGTGGTGCAAAGTAGCTCGGCGTGCAGTGTAGTGTTTGGACATGGCTACTTTGAACTTCTTTCCATTAGAGAATCGTATGAAATTTACAATATCTTCTGGCAAATTTCAATACGATATTCCTATGATTTCCTCGATTTGTTCACTCGGTGCACACTTCGTTCAAATTTCAGAATAATATCGTATGTTTTTTTTCGACAAACATTTTATGTTGAATTTCATACGATCGAATTATTGCAATCCGAAGGAGTTTTTGCGCCGATTCATAACCATGGATGAAACTTGGATCCGTTTCAACACACCGGAGTCATCGCAGCAGGCAAAACAGATGGTTTCACCGGGCGAAAGGTTATGGCCTCCGTGGTTTGGGATGCGCAAGGTGTAATATTCATCGACTATCTTGAAAAAGGCAGAACCATAACAGGCGCATACTATGCAGCGTTATTGGATCGATTGAAGGATGAAGTCCAGAAAAAACTGCCGCAATTTCAGAGAAAAGGTGTGCTCTATCATCACGACAATGCGCCTGCTCATTCATCCTCAATTGCTCATACAAAATTGAATTAAATTCGGTATCAATTGGTTCCTCATCCACCGTATTCGCCAGACTTGAACGCAATATCAATTACTACTAATTAGTTGTTTTCACACGGGTTTCCTTATAACTTTTTAAGCATGAGTACTTCATTCAGGCATAAAAAAAGAATTAATGTACCAGAAACTGGACGGACACTTGTGCCTACCCAGTGGAGGACCCGGATACGACCACCCATGTGAGTCTAGAGTATCGCACGAGCTGACGAGTGCAACGGGAAGGACTATAGGTGTATAGACCTGGGGGTGAGTACCCGGATACGCAATCTTAGCAGGAAAGCACGGAATATACACTGAACAATTACAATTACAATTACAATTTCATACGATCGAATTATTATGATGAACTCTATTTTGTTGTAATTAGCCATCATATGATTTTTAGATATTCAGCTGTGAATTTCAATACAAATGTACGATATATGGCATGAAATGTTTCAAAGAATATTATTTGACAGATCGTATGAAAGAAATAAAAAAAAATTAAGATTTATAAATGATTGGTTCGTCATTATGTGATACAGAAAGGTATCGTTTGTTCCGGATATATTTTATCCAGTTTTCTTGTTTCCTCTTTCGGTTCCCTATGGTAGTAAGAACACTGACCGCAAATGCTTTCTTACTAAACAAAGAAAACCAGGTATGAAGAAATCCAAAAATGAAATACTAACCAAAGTCCTGCCGCAAAGAAAGGTACATCTCTGTAAAGGCGATTTTGGACATAAAAATTGGGAAATTTCTTTAAAGGTTGTTTGTAATGGCCCAAACACAATGATAACGGAAACAAAAAACGGCAAAGCCCGATCTAAGTATGCCTGCTTGTCGGAAAGAAAACAGGCTAGATCCAAGCCGATTCTAATTGGACATATCGAAGTCATTTGCAGCAACTGTCAAAATTGCCGTTTTCCGTTCCTTTTCCGTTATCATTGTGTTTGGACGGTAAGAGCTTATTAGTTTTGTTTTTAACCAGTTACTTAGTTTTACTGCTCATTCTCGTTAGCTTTACAAGCTATAGGCAATGTTTGTGGGTTACACAGAAAAAAACTATCTTTTAAGCAAACTATGGTTCTTCTTCTTTCGTGGAGATGATTTAATGTTTACTTTTTCTTATTCTTTTGCAATTCTAGCTGACTCTATTTGTTTACTGATCCCCGTTGATATGAATGCGACGAACTGTGACAATGCGCGATCGCGAGTATCCATCCCCTCCGGTTCATCATTACTTATTTCGGTGTCCACCGGCGAATGACATTTTCCTCCATTTTATCTTCCAGCACCTCTTGCGTTTCCAATTCTCCCTCACATTTAGTTTTTGATCCTATGGTGGATATACTTCCAGTTACTGCACTTCAGAAAATTTCCTTCAGTTTGTGCGATGCTTCTTTTCTCGACGACGCACTTTCGGCTGACTCCGATCCTCCCGCTTGGGACAGGAAGCGATCAGGTGTCCCTCCTCTTTGCCTTGATAATATATGCCCTAATAAACATGTACCATTCAGGAACGATAATATAGATGGTATGACCATACCACTTACAGTTGGGATGATACCCCGAATTGGTTGTTAGGCACTTCTTATGGTTATTGTTTATGCGGGTGTTTCTTCATACCCATATACGCGCCGCGCACACCAATGTAGGCGGGTATTCCCAGCTCCGACGGAAACTTCTCCAGTACGATGCGATTTACGTGTCCATATTTAGACAACACCGTAACGATCTCCTGGTCGGGAACCTCGATTGGGAGATCGTATATACGCACTTAGCAGATGTGATCCTGGGCATGCGACTGTTATATACATGATTCGGTAAAACAGCCCGTTACCGATTTCGAAGTCAGGAGAAGCGAAAGAGATGGTCGAAAGATGAAATAGACAGGTTGAACTAAAAAAGAAACAAAGTTGTAAAATTTGACATAGCGAATAAATCTAATCAGAAGTATGGTTGATCAAGTGAAATTCTAGTGAAATTGCTTGATAGGCGTGAGTGACTTAATTCAAAGAGAAAGTGAATTTTGATTGCATTTCTCGGCGTAAGTAAAAGTCATATTATGGGGGGAGTTTGCTCAATAAATCCTCCGGTCTGCTCCTAGTATCTTGCTTTGAACCTGGTCGATCTACCAAATTTTGGTAAACCGACTGCTTAGAATTATCTAAAATTGTAATATTCCGCCACTATCACAAAACATTACGAGCAGTTGACCGAATTGGAGATACCAAAAGAATTGGGTATAGGACCATGTCTTCTCTGCGTCAATAAGCGTAATGGCTTGCCCAAAATGGATACGTTCGCGTTCCGTTGACGTAAATTTGACAAAACATCTATGGGAAACTGTCAAATTCACGCAAACGCATCTGCAACCTATAAATTGTGGAACAACATTATAAATCAATAGAACAACATCAGTTACTAAGGGCATCTTCAACAGCGATCCAAATCGTGGAATGGATTTATTTTTTTAGACCAAACGCAAAAACATCGCTGTACCGGTGTTGTAAATTTTGTTTTATACTGGATCTATTTTGGATCATTTTATACTGGTATATGTTTTGATATATTCTTGCATCAATTTGGAACAAGAAAAATTCCGTTCCAAAACACTACACGCTTCTTGGTAATACATATTAATGAGTAAAATTTCAGCTTTTACTAAACAATAGGCCATATGAATAATAACGAGTAATTACTCACAAGCAAACCAGTTTGAGTAAAGTATACTGTTTGAGCATTTGCTCAAACTCGTATGAATAAAGTTGTACTTTACTCGGAGTAAGTTCGAATTTCGAATATAGCATTTGCTCCGTCAAAACAAATTTCTCTTGCTATTCTTAGGTACACGCAGAAAAAAAAATACCGCCATAACAAACATATTCCAGGTAAATCCAAACATAAATCTATTTTATTCTGGCCGCAAACATAAACTTGCTTTATTTCAAACATATTTAATGTTTAAAACCAAGTATTATAGGATGATCATCTTCTGGTAGAAGCAGCAGTAAGAATGGGGATCAATTTTCAGCTGTATCTAGCACCGTCGGAGTGGCCTTTTCGAAAGTAGCAATGGATGTATATATAGATGTGTAGATACTAGTATGTGTTATTATATGATGCATGTTTTTACGAGCTCTAGCATATTTTCATTAATAGAAATGTTGACGACTCTCTCGACCACTCAACCTTTAATTCCTTCATTATATTTTCCATTAAATGGCGTAATATGACCTTAACATTTCAGTACACGATCATCAACTACTATTTGAGCAGTTCAGCGGAACACAGCTGTTCATCATTATTAATTGCATATCATAAATATAATATTATGGAAGAAGTAATGAAATAATTATTAAAATATATTTATTTTATTACATTATATCAAATAATAATCAAAATTAATAAATGCTCTTCATTCCAGAAGGTTACATATCTATATGTCATGATTAAATACGTAATAATATAATATTATGGTTTTAAATACAATTGAATGCTTTATTGATATTTATACCTCAATGAATAACAAGATGACCTTCACATTCCAGAGATACAGTCACCTATCAGTGATACAAAGTGGTACGAAGCTGCATATTATTATTACTGCCTTAATATTATTATTTCAGCAGGTTAATTAATTTAGTTTAACATGGTTATCATAGGCTCGTGAACTCCAACTATTACATAATTTAACTAAATATCCTTGTATAATTTTTGCTCTACCATATATTCATATATAACATATTATTATTACATTACATCTATATTTATATAAATATAATAAATACTGGGTTGGGAGGGAGCACCAGGGTATCATTCAAGCTGAAACTGGACGATGGTTTGATTGACTGCCTGAGTCTAGGAGGGAACAAACAGTATCATTTCTTATCCTACCGATTCGAGTGTGGTGCTGCGAGTTCTACTCCAACAGTTTCAGGGAGAGTGACGCGCCCTTCTTAACAAGCCATCCTGTAGAAAGCTTAATGAGTATTGCGAATTGTGTTATTCGATTTGATGGATCATATCGTTGGAAGGAGATTCTTAATTTCCCGTGGATTTCGTGTAAGTGTCTCTGCTTACGGGTCCACCCCTCCGTTTTTGGCCCTTCATACAGCGATAGTGCGAATTCATATCGGTGGCCCAATTTGATCTTGCTATTAAGTGGAGCTGCATCCAAGCCAAGGGCTAGAGGGGATGGTGGCTACCATACATACATACATACACATTTAATGTTTAAAACCAAGTATCATCGATGTTTGAAATAAAAATCATGTTATGCTTATTTTAAACATATTAATGATAAGAATAAACGTACAAATGTTTGAACCAAGAATTGTTTTTAGAAAATGTTTGGATTATTTTGGTTGCGCTCCAAATTTTATTTATTCTATGCATCTGAGTTAGTTCTGGTTGTGGCAAGAATGGTTGTGGCAAGAATGCCAACAGGTTCCAAGAACCGAGCAAATAATCTACTGATTAATGTGATGATTGGCTCATGTTGCAACGGCGAATGCTTGCCTCGGCCTCACATTCTGGAGAGGGAAGTACTCGTTAAAATTCCAGATGAATGTATTGTTGAAATTAACATGCTTTGGATTTGATCCAAAAATTATTATTTTTGTTCGAAACATCCTTTCTGTTTCCTTTAAATATTTTTTATGTTTCAAGTTGAACATCGACAGTTTTAATTTAAATGGACGAAATTTTTATCCGTCCAGAAAAAAAAGGATTGTTGGTAAACAAAAAAAAAATGTCTGAAATATCAATACGGGAAGATGTCTGACGATTCCTTCAACGAGGAGTATCTGGAGGATCAACAGAATCACAGTAAGTCTATTTTATTTACCATGGAGGATAGTTGATATTGTGAGGATAGTGAAAATGAAAATCAGAATGCAACGGACAGCGAAAATACCAGCAAAAAAACTGCTGATTATGCGAAGTTTGTGTATATTCTGGCTTCCTTTGGAGAACTCTACAGGAAAAATCTCAAACGCCGTCAGCGAAACAGAAAAATGCATGTCCGTTCAGCAAGTGATGATAAAAATTTACAACAAGACGTAAAGTAAAGTCGGACCGGAAGTAGATTGCAAATCGAAAAATTATTCTGAACGAATTGGAAAGAAAGTTTTTCCAGTTGATGGAAGGCTATGACCTTAGTAAGCTCTATGAACTTTTAAAATTAGCTTTTCTGTTGTGATGTAAATTTAAACCATGTTGTGATTGTTGTTGTGTAAATCAAACCATGCATATAAATCGTTTCCACAAAAATATTTATTTGTTACTTGAAATCCGAGATCACCAAAAATACTTCATCCTTTGTATAATTGATAATACACTTCCTAGATGTTCAGAATTATCTTCCAAGTATGTTTGAGCATCAAAGTTCACATTTTCTTCATAAAAAACCGCGGAACACACGATTCTATTGGTTCGATTTCAGCTGAGTATGCTCAACAGGTGACTCAAGATTTTGTGAGCATTTACTCAGATTATACTTTTTATTCATATGGATTTGGATGCTCGAAAAGTAAATACTCAAATTCTCGCTTTTGTCATATCGATGTGAGTAAATGCTCAAGTAAAAGGTTTGACGTACGCATTTGAGCAAAGTAAAGCTTTTACTCACTTTATTCATATGACCTAATAGGCCATATGAATAAAACGAGTAATTACTCACAAGCAAACCAGTATGAGTAAAGTAAACTGTTTGAGCATTTGCTTAAATTCGTATGAATAAAGTTTAACTTTACTAGGAGTAAGTTCGAATTTCGAATATAGCATTTGCTCCGTCAGAACAAATTTCTCTTACTTTTCTTAGGTACACGCAGAAAAAAAAAATACCGTCATTACAAACATTTCCCAGGTGAATCCAACATAAATCAATTTTATTCTGGTTGCAAACATAAACTTGCTTTATTTTAAACATGTTTTATGTTTAAAACCAAAAACCATTGATGTTTGAAATAAAAATCATGTTATGTTTATTTTAAACATATTAATAATAAGAATAAACGTAAATTTTTTTGAAACAGGAATAAATTGTTATTATTTTAAGAAAATATTTAGATTATTTTGGTTGCGTTCTAAATTTTATTAATTCTATGCATCGGAGTTAGTTTAATTCTGGTTGGGGCTTGAATGCGAACAGGTTCCAAGAACCGAGCAAATAATCTACTGATTAATGTGATGATTGGCTCATGTTGGAACGGCGAATGCTTGCCTCGGCCACACATTCTTGAGAGGAAAGTACACGTTAAAATTCCCGATGAATTTATTGTTGAAATTAACATGCTTTGAATTTGATTCAAAACTTGTTATTTTTGTTCGAAACATGCTCTCTATTTCCTTTAAATAATTTTTATGTTTCAAGTTGAACATCGACAGTTTTAATTTAAATGGACGAAATTTTAATCCGTCCAGAAAAAAGGATTGTTGGTAAACAAAAAACTTATCTGAAATATCAATACGGGAAGATGTCTGACGATTCCTTCAACGAGGAGTATCTGTAGGATGAACAGAATCACAGTAAGTCTATTTTATTTACCATGGAGGATAGTTGCCATGATGAGGATAGGATGATCAGAATACAACGGGCAGCGAAACTACCGGCAAAAAAAAAACTGCTGATGATGCGAAGTTTGTGTATATTCTGTCTTCCTTTGGAAAACTGACTGTGCGGGTGAAATCGCACTCGAAAGCGCCTGAAAAGTGTTCTCCAGGCGAGCAGAATTCACGTACGTTGTGGAAGTGATATTTTCCGTCGCTAAAAAGTTTGGAAAAGTGGTGAAACATAGTGTTTTGCTTGGCTCTCAGCCTCCATTGGCAGTGAAGAAAAGCTGAAATTTTTTTCGCTCAATCTCTCCCTCTCGCGCTGAGGTGATAGCGCTCTCTCTACGTCTGTCGGTTTCTTTTGCACTTTTTGGGAGCGCAGTGGTGTTGGTGTGAGAATGGTGGATTGGATTTTTCTTTTATTCACTCACCATGGATGCGATTCATCAAAATGTAAATATATAGAGGTACGTGGTTGTGTGTGTGTTGGCAATAGTTTGCATCGCATCAGCGGCAACAACAACACAACGGTATTATGTAGCGTGACGTGGCAGTAGCACCTCGTTGCGCGTCACGTTGTTCTGCGTCGCGGATTACTAGTGTGCGTGTGAAATTGGTTCCGGTGAGCTGAAAATAGAAGTGTATTGCGTGTCGTGGGATCGCGCCGTGCTCACGTTTCATTTAAAAAATGGCATACATTCAATTGCGCTGTTGTGTGTTGGTGATTGTCCCTCAAGCGAGCTCAGGTCCAAAGTGTCGTCGTTTGCGGGTATTGTGGGGGAAGATATGCCAGTATCTAGAACTAGATTTCAGAGAAAAATACCACAACCGTGCCAAAGTGAATTTTGATTCGGTGTTCAGGATTAGTTTGTAAATTAATCAGTGCAAGAAGAGTGTATTAGACACACATATCATGTTACTACCGGAAGGTTTCCAACACGTCGGCGACGGACGGGTTGATGTGGACGAGTGCCGACGGCAGCAGCTGCGGTCCAGCAACACTTGGCCATCTAGGATATCGAGGAGAGCTGGTTTGCAAAGCAACAAATAATTTATTTCTACCATATTTTGAAGACAATATCTAATATCCTGTTTTATTTTATTTTGTCTATTTCGTTTTGTTTTGTTTATCGTTACGCTTGTCTCTTTTCAGTCACATTGGAGCGGTCCATTGCTATTGGCGTATACTACATACTTTCAGCTTATCGTTAACCAAAACGAACCCAGCAACTAACCTTTCCCCAACTATTCAACATCCCAGTGATTTCTCGTGGAAGTGCAGAGGATTTCTCGGCTTCCTTCAAAGCGAGTATCATGTCAACACTTTCCTTCCCATTCCCTATTTGACCAGCATTCGGACACGGCCGGCGCCGGTATTGCTTTGTAATGGATCACCAGTTTTTACACATTGAAGATGCATGTTAGTCCCAAACATCATCTGTTGGTTCTTTGTGTAAATACAGCTGATCTGGCAATAACGGAGTAGCATCCGTGGGCGGTCAATCATGCTCATGCTCATGCTCATTCTGACTTCCTTTGGAAAACTACAGGAAAAATCTCAAACGCTGTCAGCGAAACAGAAAAATACATGTCCGTTCAGCAAGTGACCATAAAAATTAACAGCATGACGCAAAGTACCGGAAGCATATTGCAAACCGAAAAATTCTTCTGAACGAATTGGAAAGGAAGTTTTTCCAGTTGATGGAAGGCTACGCCCGTTCTATGAACATTTTTCCAGCTTTTCTGTTTTGATGTAAATTTAAACAATGTTGTGTAAATCAAGCCATGCAAATAAATCGTTTCCACAAAAATATTTATTTGTTACTTGGAATCCGAGGTCACCAAAAACACTTCATCCTTTGTATATTTGATAATACTCCTCCTCGATGTTCAGAATCATCTTCCAAAAATGTTTGAGCAACAAAATTCACATTTTCTTGAAAAAACTGCCCGCATAATCATAAACCATTCCTGGACCATTTTCCATAATGTTGATGACCGTTTCCTTTATTGTAACGACATTTACCCTTATATTTGACAACTATAAACTAACAATCTCCTATAACGTTTTAACGATATAGGGATTGAATGCGTATAATGGACACCCTACCATATTTTTGAAATTATTTCGTTATTATCGTATTTAACCTAAGCATTGTCCGTTAAAACACATAGTATCAACACTAAAACAAAGGTTAGAATATGATTCCTCACAAATTTCACACATAAAACATCATTATTAATACATTAATTGTTATTTTATATATTCTCCGTGCGAGGAGTAACGATTATGATGTTGAAGGAGATGTTCGCTCATCACCATGAAGCACCAAGAGTGAACAACAATGTTTTTGGCTAGAATTGAAAGATATGAAGAGAAAATTTTTGATAGTTCCGCTAGTGTGCGGCAGGCTCGGAAACATAGCAGATGTTTTAGGAAAATTGAGCGAAAAGGGCATGTGTACAGTGGTACTCGAACCAACGACATTTTTGCCTAACATCCCACTGCGGGGTAGGTTAAAGCACGGACTAAGTCCGCCACTTCAACAGGCAAAAATGTCCGGTTGGAAGACGCTCATGTACTACTGTGGCTTGTATAGTTATTCTAGCGATCTATTGTGTGCACTCTGTTTACTGATGCGCATATGGGAGAGGAACTCTCTCCTTTTTTTGGGTTTGTTTTGATTCGCACCGACTGACGATCACTAAAGTTTTTCTCGTCGTCTCCAACGTAGAGACCTCGGAGAGAAACACCGTGAAGCGATGCGATACTGGTCCCCACCAGTATAATTAATGGTTACCACCATTTATGGTTTCACATATTAATGGTGGTAACCATTAATTATACTGGTGGGGACCAGTATCGCATCGCTTCACGGTGTTTCTCTCCGAGGTCTCTACGTTGGAGACGACGAGAAAAACTTTAGTGATCGTCAGTCGGTGCGAATCAAAACAAACCCAAAAAAAGGAGAGAGTTCCTCTCCCATGTGCGCATCAGTAAACAGAGTGCACACAATAGATCGCTAGAATAACTATACAAGCCACAGTGGTACATGAGCGTCTTCCAACCGGACATTTTTGCCTGTTGAAGTGGCGGACATAGTCCGTGCTTTAACCTACCCCGCAGTGGGATGTTAGGCAAAAATGTCGTTGGTTCGAGTACCACTGTACACATGCCCTTTTCGCTCAATTTTCCTAAAACATCTGCTATGTTTCCGAGCCTGCCGCACACTAGCGGAACTATCAAAAACTTTCTCTTCATATCTTTCAATTCTAGCCAAAAACATTGTTGTTCACTCTTGGTGCCTCATGGTGATGAGCGAACATCTCCTTCAACATCATCATTATTAATTATTTTTACCTGAGCACTGCATGGTACAGTGATTTGTAAGAATTTTCGTTACAGGAGAGAAAAAAGGAAAGTGATCATGTGAGTAAATTGTAGATAATAAAAAGACATTTTCAACACGTTAATACTTAGAACTTATATTCAATTTTACTATTCAGATACCAAAACAATTAAAAATTGTAAAAAAAAATATAAACTTTGAGGGTCCATTATACGACTGATTGGAAGTGCTTTGTTGCCTATTTCCAACCCCTCATTTCTTTTTGTATGCAAACTGAACTTATTTTATGCTCACCGTCTAAAGTGGAAATTGTTGTGGAAATTGTTGAACATTGTCTGAAGTGGAAATCAAAATGGGAAAAAATAATAAATGTAAGCATTCTTACACAGAATCTGAAGTGCAACAGTGAATTCGAGCGATTCAAAACCATGTTCCGATAAAACAGGCATGCAAGCAGTATAAAATTCCACGCTCTACCGTGAAGTATTGTCTCGGGAAAAGCTGGTCTGGAAGAGCTAGGAGAGGTCTACCAAACCCAACGTCTACCAAATAAGGGCTATCAAACGCAACGCAAAGTCTTCCAATACAAAGTGATCAGATTGGATGAATTTGGTGGCATTTTGGAGTTGGCAATTAGGGCCAGTACTCGCTTTCGAACCATTTGTACAAACCTTACAAGTTTTGTATTATAGGTCGAAGGCTGGAACAAAATTCATGTAGGTGCTTTTGCCTTTATAGAGGCTTTTAGTCATTGCCTAGTACGCCTCTTTAATAATGGTTGTGTAGAAACGTATTTTATAAGGCATGAGGAATATTCAAGAATTGAAAATAGTGTATACAGATAATCTGGATGATCTCTATAAGCCGTATCGTGAAGGTTCGTATGCAGGATCATCTAATGAAAAAATCAATGTTCATGGTTGAATGATGAATGCTTGAATAATGAAATAATATATAATTTGAATCCTAGAGGGTTTGAGCTGTTTAGTGGAATACTTGTAACTATAATTTAGAAGAAAAATTAGTAATCTCCATTTAATTCCAACTACCTTTGCTTATCTTCGATAGATACGCGTATTTCGTCTACAATGTGCAGACTTCTTCAGTGTCTCGTACTAATAACTCGAGTTATTAGTACGAGACACTGAAGAAGTCTGCACATTGTAGACGAAATACGCGTATCTGTCGAAGATAAGCAAAGGTAGTTGGAATTAAATGGAGATTACTAATTTTTCTTCTAAATTATAGTTAATAAATAATTTGTTATACACACTTCAATTTTTTTTACAGAAATCTGTACAGTTGTACCGAATTTCAACAGCTGAACGTTCGGCAATCCGATTTTGCGGATTTCGATAAAATTTTACAGATATCTGTAAAAAAAACTACCGAATTTCGGTTAAAATTTAACCGAAATCCGTAAAATCGGATTACCGAACGTTCAGCTGTTGAGAATTCGGTAAAATTTTACAGACTTCTGGAAAATAAGCTGAGAGTGTATGTCTGTTTTGTATTCCACATAAAAAAATGTTGTATACGCACGCATGTTTCAACTTATTCAACTAGGGTAAATGTACCGAATTTAACCAACTTTGTTCATATCCGTGGAAAGTGCCACTGGTTTGTTCACACATAAACAGAGCCCACTGAGAATTACATATTTGACAAATGAGAAGTATAAGTGGTGTTGTGTACACATAGGAAGTATGAGTGGTTAAAAATAGCTATCATTTGTTGATCACATTGCAAAAAATTATGTGTCGGACACAAATAGGGAAGCGGTACCTATATTGAGCTCAATAAGCAGACCTCCAGTGGAAATCGGTGAATATGCACTGAATACCGAACACTGAGTACACAAGTTATTCACAATTTATTCGTCCATTTACCCTTAATCGTTTAGCAACACACAAAACATTCGATTCTGATAATTTTCTTCCAATTTAATACGGAAAAGTTGAAACTGCTATGTACCTATATTAATAATATGACGAAAAACATTAATCCCATCTGTGTACATATGTTAATCGTACTGATTTTAATCAAGAAAAAAATACAAACAAGTTAACGCTCTTCACTACTACACCCAAACATGAAGTAGATCATTTGACAGCACTTCACGTGTATTGGGTAGCATGCATATAACCAAGACAATATGAAAGGGTTTGTTTGTTATTCTCCCATGAGAATATTGACAACAAGACTCACCACAACGTGGGGCATAGAATGCTCTATGAATGATTGAACACGCACACTAGCGTTAATGTGTATGCTATACAGTATGTGAGCAGTGCAACATCAAGCGATTACGTCGATTGTAAACACGGTTCAGAATAGGTGCAAGCGTATTTATATTATTGTGAAAATTAATCCCATAGTTTTCTAGTATTTTATCAAGTATTCGTAGATTCTAGTGTGGTTAGTGTAATAAGTGGAGTGTGATTTTTATGGTTTGTGCAATTACGGATCGAAAATGTGTGAGGATATAGTACAATTGAAGAGAAAACTTGGAGTCTGGCTCGAGTATATTCCCTAGTACGGTTAGATCAATACGACGAATTTGTAGTGCAAAGGTAAGAAATTGTGTTGAAAATCTGACTGCACATTATTTTTACGAAATTTAAGTTTCCGAAACGTTTTTGTAGCTCTTAATTATATTCAAGACCTAATTTTATTTACCAGGATTATATATTCTTGGTTCCTGCGTCCATTAATTGGAGGAATTATACATTTTTTTACGTTTGAAGTTGGATGGCTGCAGAATGTGATGGATATATGTACTATGGTGAGAAAAGGTTCCGTTTCCCTATATTATCATTACTATTCTATCAGTGTACGGGAACGAATATATTCTGGTCATGTATGTATTTTGTTCACTTTGCTGTAAAATACATTATATACGGTGTTCGGTTCCTTAGTGCCAATATATTCAGGGGCGATAGGGGATGATATTTGAAGAAAAAAAAAATGTTATACGCACAAAGAGAAAGCTCATAGTTTACGGAGTTATTAAACTTTTATTTTTTTGGTACGTGTCAGTCTTAAGTTGGCTGTTACATAATATGATATTTAGCAAGATTATATTTCCTTCATTCGAAAGCTCAGAAAGTTTTCTACTTAAATTTTTTATATAAATGTTGAGTTGTTGAAATTTAGTGTCTTAGGGATAAACATGTTTTAAACTTCTCATTTTTTAAGGGTTTTTTTTTCATGTTTTTAGAAAAAAATAGCAGTGGTTGATAGAACAAAAATATGGATTTAAACTTGTTCTACATCTCTCTCTCTTTGACACAAACTTTCTATCTTGCTTAGTTTTTTTAAAAATTTGGTTTGAATGCAACATGTTGTGCCTGCATTCAACCCAACCGTGGTAAAGTCTGTGCGCAGGACGCACAGCAAACTTGATTACCGCGCTGCTTGGTGTCCAAGGAGAAGAATGTAATAGCTTAAATGTTTTCGAAACAGTACCACACGGCTTCCGAAAAACAACTATGTTTTTTTTCCAGAAGAGTTAGCAGATAGTCATCTCTGCTACGGTTACGTCAATTCCTTGGCATCGGCAGTCCAAATAGAATCTTGCTAAATAACATAATTTTGAGTTCCAGACAGAGTTAAGACTACCATTTACCAAAAAAATAAAAGTTCAACAACCCCGTAAAATATGAGATTTGACAATCTGCGTTGAACATTTTTTTCCTGAAATATCATCCATCCCCTATCGTTCCTGAAAATATGAGGAACTGCATCTCAGATTGTAATAGTTTTATTTAATACCTAGATTGTAGCTAGATAGATTTCAACACAGGTGTTGTTACACATCGGATGCGTTTAGAATGTTTTCTATTTGAAGGTGGTTATAATATATACAAGTCCAAAATATATGCGTTACCCTATTTGTCTACGAGATAAAAAATTGGTTTAGCAGCGTCAGTTCAATCAGTTTAATCAATTTAGTTGATATGCGTATTTTGGACCCGGGTCTATAATGCGCATTATAGACCCGGGTCCAAAATAAGCAAATGGGTCAAAAATAGGCACATTATGATCAGCGCAAATTATCGATGTTTACCAGGAAAACCTAGCCTCAAAAATAGAGTTTACTATAATTTTGTGTAAATGACTAGTTATTTTCATCAAATGTGGGATTGTTGTACAAATAGTTAATAAAATTCTTATGGAATACATCGAAAATGTTCAAAGCTTCTACTTCCATTACTAGCATATAAACCCTATCAGATAATTAAAAGTCAAATAACAAAATGCTGAATAGGCGATTAAGTTAGGTTACCATAAAAAGCAATTTTCAAAAACAACATTTTTGCTGTGCTCTATGCTAAAAAGTTGTTATATAATCCAGACCAAGTGCAGACAATTAAAAACCTTTCAATGACAATATCGCATACATTAACAATATGTTTTCGGTTTTCTCAGTTAGCTTTTTTCAGTTTTTTCTCAAGGTTGTTCTCGTCGCAGTAGTGAAGTGAGTTTTTTACTGAAGAAGTACAAGTGCAGCGCAATAGTGTGATAATTAGGCGCTAATTATCAAAATTGTCAATTGACAAGCTAAACTATTTTACCGGGCATCTTTGCGTGATCACGCACACCAGCAGCGTCAAGCATCCATCCGTTCATCTTCGTCGGCTGCTACCACGATCATCATACCACCCCTGTTGCGATCCACTCATCGTTGGATCCCGCACACGAACGTCGCCCCATAGCAGTAGAGCAGAGTAATAGATAAGATAAGTGTTCGTTATTGTTTCCCTTCTTTCCTGCAGACGGTTGAATTTCATTTGTGTTGTTTTGTTTATTGCTATTGTGTGTTTATAGTTGCCTTATAGTGGTTGATCGTTTGAGGCTCCCACATAGACGACAAAGCCGTCTGTGTCGAAGGAAATTTTTTTCAACGACATGGACGGTTTGTCAGAGGATGACTCACCTTCGCCACTTAATGGTGAAGTGTGTGATATGAATCCCAGATCGCGAGCCTATCCAGCTGAATCAGCCGGTCCATGGGTTGTTTATTTTCAGCCCAAAACGAAACCTTTAAACGTGTATCAGATAACAGAAGATCTGACGAAGCGATTCTCGGCCGTGACGGAAATTATTAAGGTGAGACCCAATAAATTAAGGGTCGTTGTGTCCAACCTTAAACAAGCTAACGAGATTGCTGTTTCTCAGTTTTTTACACTCGAGTATAGAGTGTACATCCCAGCTCGAGGTGTTGAGATCGAAGGAGTGGTCACCGAAGCGAGTTTGACCCCTGAGATCCTGCTGAAGCGGGGGGTTGGTCGATTTAAGAACCCCCTGCTTTCTCCAGTGAAGATACTAGATGTAAGAAAACTAGGCACAGTATCGATCTCTAAGGGTGAAAAGAAGTTCACTCCGTCAGACTCGTTTCGCGTGACCTTCTCTGGTTCAGCCCTCCCTCAATACGTCGAGTTGGGAAAACTTCGACTACCTGTGCGGTTGTTTGTACCACGGGTAATGATCTGCCAAAAATGCCAGCAGATGGGACATACGACCTCCCACTGCGGCAATAAGGCACGCTGCTCAAATTGCGGGGAGAAACATGAGGATGGTGCCTGCGCAGACAGCACACCAAAATGCGCTTTCTGCAAGGGTACTCCTCCTCATGCTCTCTCGTCATGCCCGGCGTACAAACAACGCGGGAAACAATTAGAACGCTCGCTAAAACAGCGTTCCAGGCAATCTTTCGCCGAAATGGTGAAAAAAGCCTCCCCATCACCCAATGTGAATACGAATCCCTTTGCTCCTCTGTCAGATGACGAGTCTGATTTTGACTTGGTTGAAGAGGGAACATCATTCAGCTTTCCGGAAGGCACTTCACGAAAGCGAAGACGCGTTCGCCCACGGAAAGTTGCTGAGCCGGAGCCCAAAACCAGCTTGCCAATTTTAAAAAAAGGTGGAAAAAGGGAAAATCCTAGTCCTCCTGGTTTCCGCAATAGTAACTACTCCCAGGACTTTCCATCTCTTCCGGGGACATCAAAAACCCCTAGCACCCCGATTTTAAGAACAGAAGTTCCTTCTCCATCAGGACTGTTCTCATTTGATGATATTGTTGAAAGTATTTTCAAGTTCCTCGAAATTTCTGACCCTCTTAAAAGCATTGTTCTGGCAATGCTTCCCACAGTGAAAACGTTTTTGAAGCAATTAACAATTAAGTGGCCCCTCCTTGCAGCTATCATTTCCTTCGATGGATAATTTTCCAAATGAGGTCGGGGATTTGATCACTGTTCTCACAGTGGAATTGTCGAAGTTTGATTCCTAAATTGGAATCTTTTAAATTTTTGGCTCACACTACCGGTAGTGATGCATTCGCTCTTTGTGAAACATGGCTCTCTTCCGAAATCGATCTTCATTTTCACGATTTCAATATAATTCGTCTTGATCGTGAGGATTCACGTGGAGGGGGAGTACTTTTGGGGATCAAAAAGTGCTACTCCTTCTATAGAGTGAATTTTCCTCATATTCCAGGTGTTGAAGTTGTCGCATGTCAGGCTGTTATTAAAAATAAAAGTCTTTGCATTGCTTCTGTATATATTCCTCCTAGAGCCTCGATAAACCGAAAACAACTCTCAGATATTTGGTCGGTCCTTCCTTCTCCACGGTTGGTCATGGGAGATTTTAACTCTCACGGTACAGGCTGGGGAGAACTGTACGATGACAACCGATCTTCCTTGATATATGACCTCTGTGACAACTTCAATATGACAGTACTTAACAATGGAGAAGTAACACGTTTGGCTGGTACATCCTCAGTTGGCAGTAGATTAGACCTCACACTTTGTTCGAATTCATTATCGTTGGATTGCACATGGAATGTGATTCAAGATCCCCACGGTAGTGATCACTTGCCCATAAAAATTTCAGTTGCCACCGGGTTCAATCCGTCGAAATCTGTCAACGTCACGTATGATCTTACCCGTCACATCGATTGGACAAAGTTTAGGACAGCAGTAGATGAAGCCGTAACGACGGTAGAAAGGCTTTCACCGCTGGAAGAGTATTACTTCCTCTCCAACCTGATCTTAGACAGCGCGCTTCAAGCTCAAACTCGACCAGTTCCAGGAACGTCATTTCACCGGAAACCTCCTTCTCCATGGTGGGATCAGCAATGCACCGAGGTTTACCGTAAAAAGTCCGACGCGTTTAAAGTTTTCCGTAGACGTGGAACACCTGAGCACTTCGAAGTATACACGGCTCTCGAACGCGAACTTAAGAGCCTCATCAAGGCCAAGAAACGCGAATACTGGCGAACATTTGTGAACGGGCTATCGCGCGAAACGTCGATGAGTACTCTTTGGAACACGGCGCGAAGGTTGCGTAACCGAACTACGAACAACAAGAGCGAGGAGTACTCGGACCAATGGATCCTCAAATTCGCGCGAAAAGTGTGTCCAGATTCGGTGCCGGCACGGATGATTCCTCGCGAAAACACGAATTCGATAGATGAGATTAGCCAACCCTTTTCAATGGTAGAGTTCTCTCTCGCACTCCTTTCGTGTGGCAATACGGCTCCAGGGGCTGATAGGATCAAGTTCAACTTGCTCAAGAACCTCCCAGACGTCGCGAAGAGGCGCATGTTGAACTTGTTTAATCAGTTTTTGGAACTCAACATTGTACCGGATGATTGGAGACGGGTGAGAGTTATTGCCATTCAAAAACCTGGTAAGCCCGCGTCCGACCACAACTCCTATCGACCCATCGCGATGTTATCTTGTATTCGAAAGTTGTTGGAGAAAATGATTCTTTTCCGTCTGGACAAATGGGTTGAGACGAATAACCTGCTTTCAGATACTCAATATGGTTTCCGTAGGGGTAAGGGAACGAACGACTGTCTCGCGTTGCTTTCCACAGATATTCAGTTAGCTTTTGCTAAAAAAGAGCAAATGGCTTCTGTATTCATGGATATAAAGGGGGCTTTTGATTCAGTATCTGTTGAAGTTCTTTCAGATAAACTCCACGCTTGTGGCTTTTAACCATTAATGAATACTTTTTTGTACAATTTGCTGTCAGAGAAACATATGAGCTTCTCTCATGGAACCTCTACAGCTTCCCGATTTAGCTACATGGGTCTCCCCCAGGGATCATGTTTAAGCCCTCTTTTGTATAACTTTTATGTCAAAGACATTGACAGTTGTCTAAGTGACAACTGTACGTTGAGACAACTTGCAGATGACGGCGTAGTGTCTGTCACGGGACCCAATGGGGTCGATCTGCAAGGACCCTTACAGGATACCTTAGACAATTTGTCTACTTGGGCTCTAGGGCTAGGTATCGAATTCTCTACGGAGAAAACTGAGTTGGTAGTTTTTTCAAGGAAGCATAACCCTGCACAACCGAAGCTTCAATTTGGGGGTAAGCCGATAACTCATTCTATGTCATTTAAATATCTTGGGGTCTGGTTCGATTCAAAGTGCACCTGGAGATCCCATATTGAGTATCTGAAGCGAAAGTG
Organism: Aedes japonicus; assembly: GCA_034211315.2. Lineage (NCBI taxonomy): Eukaryota > Metazoa > Arthropoda > Insecta > Diptera > Culicidae > Aedes > Aedes japonicus. Next base: position 21,244 of record JASCZW010011737.1, read on the forward strand.
CCAGCAAAGGGTCAACTTTTTCTGCACAATTACCGGCACCTGGTGGGGAGCGCATCCGCAAGATCTTCTAACGTTGTACCGGACAACGGTTTTGTCGGTTATGGAATACGGTAGTTTTTGTTTTCAATCAGCGGCTCGGTCGCACTTCATTAAACTGGAACGTATTCAGTATCGGTGTCTTCGTATCGCGTTAGGTTGCATGCACTCGACTCACACCATGAGTCTTGAAGTGCAGGCTGGCATGTTGCCACTCTCGGATCGGTTTTCAGAATTATCTCTCCGGCTCCTCACCAGGTGTGAAGTTATGAACCCCCAGGTGATCGAAAATTTTGAGAAGCTTCTTGAGTTGAATCCTCAAACGTGACTTTGTACCATTTGTACATAACACAGGATGTCAGCCCTTCGCCGAACATTTCCAATCGTGTTTGCTTCTCCGATTTCGACAATTCGGTACATTTTGATTTATCCATGAAGCAGGAGCTTCATGGAATCCCAGAGCATCATCGTCCTATGATTGCTCCTGTGATATTTGCTGCAAAGTTTGGCCAAGTTGATTCCACTAAATCGTTCTTCACTGACGGATCATTGATAGAGGAGTCAGCAGGCTTTGGAATATTTAATGAAATTTATAGCGCCAACCGTAAACTTCAAGCTCCTTGTTCCGTATATGTCGCTGAATTATCGGCAATACACTTTACGCTAGAAATTGTTGCCTCGCTAACACCGGATCAGTACTTCATTTTCACGGATAGTCTCAGTTCTATAGAGGCTATTCGCTCCTTGAGGCCGGTAAAGCACTCCTCGTATTTTCTCATGAAAATACAGGAGCTTCTAAGTGCTTTATCTTCGCGTTATTTTATCATCACCTTTGTATGGGTCCCTTCTCATTGTTCAATTCCGGGCAATGAGAGAGCGGACTCGCTTGCAAAGGTGGGCGCTATAGAAGGCGATATTTATGATCGACAAATCGCCTTTAATGAATTTTTTACTATTTTTCGTCAACAGTCACTCGTCAGCTGGCAGCATAAATGGAGTAAAGGAGATTTGGGGCGATGGCAATATTCTATCATCCCAAAGGTGTCGAAGAAATCTTGGTTTGAGGGGATGGATGTGGGACGAGACTTCATTCGTGTCATGTCTCGCCTCATGTCCAATCATTATTCTTTGAACGCTCATTTATTCCGTGTTGGACTGAGCGACAGCAATCTCTGTGAATGTGGGCAAGGTTACCAGGACGCAGATCATATTGTTTGGTCATGTGCTGAGCATCGTGGAGTCAGATCTGAGCTTTATGATTCCCTTAGGGCTCGAGGTAGACAATCCAATGTACCGGTTCGAGATATTTTGGCTGTACGTGATTTGGAGTTTATGAAACTCATTTATGTGTTTTTGACTAACATTAGCCTTAGATTGTAGTTAGTTTAACATATATGTTTAGTTTTTTTTTCTGTGTTTGTGGGTTTTTTTTCTCCTTCAAAAATGTTCGAATTAAAAGAAAACCAAAAGTTGTATAGTTTTAAGTTTTTTGAAGTTTTATGTAAACCATAATTTAAATTTCCGCCCATCTCCCTATCCGTTAAATTGTAATTCCTATTAACCTCGAGTAACCGCGAGTAATCGGCTCTATCCCCCTAACTTTAGATTTAAGATACATGATGTATACAAATATGAAAACTTGGCTCTGTAAAGTTGATTCGATTGAGCCTGTATAAATAAATTATTAATAAAAAAAAAAAATTAACAATATGTGTTAATGTAGAGGTTATATGGCGAAGGAGATTAAACTATTCGGTAACAATAACATAAAACGTGATAATATATCTTACATTCGAATTATAGTTTTGACAGTATAGCAAATTGTTTTTCGTTATGCGGAAGTAGAGTTGCTTGAAGTTATCATCGTCTCCTTCTCGTCATGTTTTATAAACTTTCATTGAACGATCAAAACCTTGATAAACACTTTTACGTCAACTACCATTGGAAATGAAAAATAAACAAAATCTTCCACGTACATTTTATGTTGTTCCTTCCGGAAAATGCTTCCGGAAAACGGTGACTAGACCGAAATGCGGAGGGTCCGAGATTTCAAATAGTATTTCGATTGCTCGGAAATGAAAAGTAATGAAGTCTTCAATGTAAACGATCTGTTTATTGATAGTTTGGTCATGATAAGCACTTGCAAATAGCTCATACAGACAAATTTTGGAGTAACCTCTAGTTGACTCTAATTGTCGCATAATGTCCAGGAACATATCCTTTGACATGCGGAAACGCAAAAAGTACTTCTCATTGTAGGTTTGCGTGTCGCTAAAGTAGTCCTGATGACCGGAACTAAAATCTCCGTCGACGTTGGGGCGTCATCCAGGATGTAACCCTCTCCGTTTTAACTTTTGTTTATCCGCTGCCAATCTACAAATCAGCATTATCTAATATCGTTTTAATGGAATGCATGCATTCACACACTCACCTTAAGCCAAACGAAAGAACAAGTATTTCTTGTAGTCAGCTAACGACGCACTAATAGCATTTAAAATTATTTAGTCAAACCAATCAATGGCAAAATGTTTGTGAAAAATCTGCGATCTCTGAAAAAAAAACTTCTGATCACTGATGTTGAATGATCGACAGGATGACAGGTGTTTGCGGAATTAACTACAAGAAATACAACACCGGTACGGGGAACGTAAAGTTGGTCTATTTTAGCTAGTTCTATTCAAGTTTCGCTGATGTAAATCAGGTATAAAGTTGATCTAAAAATAGATCGCCGCTGAAGATGCCCTAATGGTATTATGGGTCACCAATCAGAGGGGTGGCGCACTTGTCTTATCTCTATTTGCATGATATCCACAAAAAAGAGGGCATGCTGCAGCTCAGAAAAAACGAACTCTAGTAAACATATTACCTATACAGGCAAAAAAAGACCAAATATAATGCGGTTTTGTTTCATAATCGGTCACTAGTTTTTACTAATTGAGAGTCCCAAACATCGTCTGTTGGTTCTTTGTGTAAATACAGCTGATCTAGCGATGACGGAGTCGCATCCGTGGGCGGTCAATCATGCTCATGCTCATACTTATTTCTCGGCGTAAGTAAAAGCCCTATAATGTGCTTTTAGGAAGCGGTGATAGGGAGAATTGGTGATCATGTAGAATTCCATCACAATTTTCCTTTCAAGTGAATTGCGTTTCATTTACTGATATTTTTTAAAGTGTTTTTTCTTTCTAGGGAATGATTAACACCATTTTGTATCTTTTTATTTGCCAAAACGGAGATACTGATTGCTTTATTTTGCTTCGAATTTTTTTTCATCACAGCATCACGAAAAGCCATTTTGATCGCACCATTCCCTTTTTTGGACGTCGGTATTATCTGGCCAAAGTACCGGCAGTCGGCCAAAACACGGTCGATACATGCGAAGTATTATAGGAGTCAACTGTGGTAAAACAGCAGTTTTTGATTGCATAGAGGTGCATTTTTGTTCACAACACAACCAGTCGTTTGGTTTGCCTGGAGGTCAGTAAGCGTGGCTGGAAAGGAGCGAACCTAGCTGAAATGGAATTTTGTCATCAAAAACGATTCATAGTGATTATATTACACAAAGCCGACAGTGTAGAATGGATTCATTTTTGTTGTTGCTTCTGATGGGCTATTGGAGTAGCTGCTGTTGTGCTGTTTATGGCCACGAGTAATTTTTCATTTAATCGTAAGGATTTTTTATCAGGTATGTGAGTTCATTTTTGTTTAAATTTTAATTTATTATTCTTTGGATTACAGTTTTAATTTAATGTTGATGGTTTTTTATTTGTTCTGTTCATTGTTAATTTTTTTTTCATATATCGGATGCAACCCATAGTTATAAATTCTGGAACCGCCGTCAAGGCCATTATGAAAAAGCAAGCAAAGTGCGTTTAAAGAACGTGCGATTCGAGCCGGTGTTTTTGATAGACAGTTGCAGTATTTGTTTATTTGTTGTTGAAATCAACAGGCTCAGTGTGGTCCCAATGATGTTGAAAACAATTAAGTTTAAGCGTAGCATCAAATAATAAAATACATGTACATAAATGCGGTCATATAGTTATTCAACACCGAAAGCACCATAAAAAAACTTTTAAACGCCTAAAACGCCGACGTAGCATCTGGCGTGAAAGGTGAAAGTCGAACAGACAAGAGGCCCTGTTGAATACTCGCTGTAATCCACCGATGGCTCCGTTCATACTGTAGTTGGTACGGCGGAGAGGTAGTCTAGTTGAACGTTAACATTTATTTGCTCCAGGATTTCAGAGCAGTCTATTCTTTCCACCGAATAAAATGAGTAATCGAGGTTTCTCTTCTGGTATCTGATAAAGATGATCTTTCCGCTAGTAAAGCCGAAAGGATCATTGTTAATCAAGAGATTGACCCGTAACGCTGGTAGATTACCCTTTCGTGGTGCATTACGGGGTATCAGATCTACCACCGAACCCTAGTTCGAATTAATTCAAACTAGGGAACATGTTTGTTTTTTTTTAAGTCAAAGGAACATATCTTAGTCCTTATTACATTTTATGTCTTATGAAAAGTGACAATACTCGTTTTGTGATGAGGTAATTCGACATGCACTAAACAAAGGATACGGGATATACCGTGGAAGCACCATATTTGACGCAGGTCTAAACTTGACGCACTTTCAAATAATGTTCGCTTTAATCTGATTTTCACTACTAATATTAATCAAAAATGTACCTTGGGAGCATTGTTTACACTCACGCGACACATTCGTAACAAAAAAGATGGTGTTTTGATAATTTGAAAGCGCATACAAACAATCAACAAAAATAGTATGTCAAATGCGTCATTTTTGTGCTGCCGTAGCAAAAACGCTAAGGAATCGGTCATATACATTTTATTGGTTTTCATGAGAAAGAATTGTTTTTTTTTTTGGAAATATCATTGATAATTGTAAAAACGTACGTATTATTTGTGAATTATCACCTATTATTTCAGCTCTGTGAGCTTATTACTTCAGCTCTGTGAGCAAATTACTTAAGAAAAATTATTTGCGTCAAATTAGGCTCAGTGTGTTCCTAATTGTTAAAGAGCAAAAGATGGGGCCCACAACCAAGTACGTCAACTATTCTTCGATTGCACTCGAACATGCAGTGGATATGGCTCGAAAAGGTGTATCCATACGTAAATCTGCTGTCACGTATGGTGTTCCAGAGGCCACCGTTCGTCGGAAGAAGAAGCTGCAGAAACATCGCTCACCGGGGAAACCAACATTTTTAACTCAAGAGGAGGAGAAATCAGTTATTGAATGGGCTTACATGGCGGCACAGTCCGGGTTTCCAGTGGATGCCAACCGATTAAAAACATCAGTGGCTTACTTCCTCCGTTTGTCCGGTCGACCTAACCCTTTCACAGCAGGAATTCCCGGTCGAAAATGGCTGAAGTTGTTTCTCCGACATCATCCTGAAATCTCTCGCCGCATTCCAAGTGCGCTCTCTAAACAACGCACAGCAGTTTCGGAAAAGCCAATCCGTAACTGGTTCAATGAGGTTAACTCTTTCATTGACAAACAAAAGTTACGATACATCTTTGAGAAGCCTGAGTGTATTTTCAATATGGACGAGTCAGCAGTCCGGCTGGTTCCGACAAAAGAGCAAGTTTTCGCAAAAACTGGAGAAAAATATGTCCACACAAACAATGGAAACTCGGAGAAGGACAGCTATACAGCCCTATTTGCAGCCAACGCTGCCGGCACTCTTGCTCCACCGTTGATTCTTTTCCCATATAAACAACAACTTCCGAGAGTGTTAGTGGACAGAGCACCCGAAGGGTGGTCGATTGGACGGAACCAATCTGGATGGATGACCCAAGAAACATTTTTGGATTATCTAAGGAACGTGTTTGTTCCTTGGGTAACCAAGACCAGAATACCGCTACCAGTAATTATTTTTGTTGATGGTCACACTTCCCATGTTTCATACGAGACCATCGAGTTTTGTCTCGCAAACCAGATCACTTTGATCTCTTTGTTCCCCAACGCAACCCACATACTTCAGCCATTGGACGTATCCTTTTTTAGGCCACTGAAAGTTTATTGGAATAAACGTTTGATCGAATACCGAACATTTCACGCCGGAGAATCATTGCCGAAGCATGAAATTGCACCGTTGTTGAAGAAAGCAGTTGATGACAAGGAAAACCTGGTAACCATAATAAAGAATGGGTTCCGAAAGTGTGGAATCGTGCCGTGGAATCCAAATGCGGTTAACTATGGAATGCTTTTGAAAGAGCAAGATAATCCGGGTGCTGAAACGAACGTGAGAGATGAAAACGACAAGGATGAGACTGGTGAATCTACTGAGGCAAATATGTGTTTGCGATATCTTGAATCTTGTCTCAAAGTTGGAGAATTGAAAATGTTTGAGAAACATGAATCTGATCTGATTTGGTCGGGTCCAGAAGGTGACACAAACTTATACTATGTTTGGCAGGATATTCGAAAAAAGGCACAGTTGCACTCGGATCCAGATGCATTCCGAGGGTTTGACAAGGACGATGTTGAAGGTGAGTATGCGTAGAAATGAAAAAAAAAATAAAAACGAATGTTACATTTATTATAGATTTATTTATTTCAATTTACAGCGGATCGGATCAAAACCATGTTGAAGTGGAAAGATATGGTTGAAAGTTCGGAAAATTCAACTCCAACAACACGACAACACAAGGAACCTTCCACGGAACATACGAAAGAGGCTATGAACGTCGAAGAGCCGAAAAAACAAGCGGTGAAGCAATCGGATTCATCCAGATCGAATCAAGATTCAAAATCAATGCTGAAAAACTCATCATGTGCAATCTTGTCAGAACAGAAGGCAAATGCATTTGTTTTGCCTAAAACTACTCCCAAGTTACCGAACGGAACTCGCAAACGACCACGTCCTACTGCTGTCGCCACAAGTGAGGAGTACAGAGCGTGGTTTAAAAGATTAGAATCGGACAAGCAGAAAGAAGAGCAAGATCGAGCAGAGAAAAGAGAAGCCAGGAAAATCGCAAATCGTCTCAAAGCGAAATCCAAAACTGCTCCGAAACGGGCTAAACTGATTATTTGAGTGTAGTTACATAAACTGTGAAATACATTGTCGTTTTTTGTTGATTTTAAGTGCACCAAATAAGGAACGCATTGCGCCAAATAAGGAACATCGTAAAATTCATGCGTCGCATAAGGAACATGGGTGCCTTTTTGAAACTAGATACAAAAATAATGAATTAACAAGTACTTAATGTTTACTTATTTTTCTCATATACTACGGTAGTGTATCTATTGCTGTGTAAGATATTGAACTAATTGGTCGTATTTAAATTTTTTAATTGATGCTTAAAATCGAACATGCTTTAACCGCGTTAATTATGGTACGTTCACGGTACTACAATAGATCAAATTACTGGTCAGTGGCTTATGTCCCGAACAGAGGAAATAAAAACAAGAGATTGATAGTGATAGAACACGTTATTTAAAAGATGCTGACGATAGAAAAGGTTGCTCGCGTAATTTAGTTGCAAGACTTGGTCATGCGCTAGATTTCCATGGCCAACGATGAAGGGTTTGACGGTGATTCGCCAAGTGTCGATATAGTCAATCTTTTGATTAATACTATTAGTTATAGATGACATTCTATTAATTAAAGTGAATTATTTTTTTCGGAACTTGATTTTTCAAACCTTTAATATAGCTATAGAAAAAGTTTCGCATGATCTAACTACAGCTGCCTATCGCTAATTTTAGAAGTACCTCCAGGGCTAAAGTACGGATCTATACTAACAATTCTAGCATTAACAAGTCCTCGAAACCAACGTTCATCCGCCTAGATTTTTCAACATATAGCTATTACCAACCATAGACAGCCAGCAACAATTACTCTTAATATCTTTTCAGATAAATGGCTTAGCTATTCAAACATCAGGGGGCTACAAGGATTCAAATTATATCTTTGTTGTGAATTTTGTTTCTTTCCAGGAAACAATTAATTTATTTCTACCAAATTTTGAAGACAATAACTAATATCCTGTTTTTGCTTTTGTTTTGTTTTTCGTTATGCTTGTCTCTTTTCAGTCACAATTCAATGTAACTCCTCTCTCAATTTTCTTTATCAATCTCCTTCTATCCCTAACAAATGCACGGAAGCTAATCTGACAACGGGGCCCGCTAGTGAAAGTGGCGGCATGCTATACGGATTAGCATGCACGGTAAGGCTGAGTAAGCGTGGACTAGAAGGTTTCGCTATAAATTGATTGGATGAGGTCCATGCAAAAATCAAGATAGCGTAAAATTAGTTAATGTGCCGAAACCCGCTGCATCTTCAACTACAGGTTTGTTAAAGAGACTTAAAACGGATATGCAATCGGATTAAAATTCTGAGTAAGATTTTTCGTGTATGATTTTTAGCAGTTAAGAAAGTTAATGAACCATGTTATGTTGAAGTTTTAGCAGACAAAAAGAAATTAAATGTGTAGATTGATATTGGCTCAGCGGAAAGGGTAACTTTGGAAAACGTGCTTTAAATAAATTTAAGAAACCATCCATTAAAACCCTGTAACAAAATGTTAGTGGTTGAACGGAAAACGATTGGCTATTTTCAGAAAAGTTCTGGTTCAGGTGCAGATAGGAGAGATCACCAACCAACTTCCTCTGGTAGTACTATAGCGTGAAAATGAGTTTGTACCATTGATGGACCAGACATGATTAGATGTTTTCTATGATGGATTGAGAAACACCTTTGCTAGACCTTTATATTTATCTTTATCCTTATTACCTTCTAAAGCTGTTGAAAGAATTAATGTATTGACACATGAAAAAAGCTATTGAGAATGTGATGATGTTGTTTTGAGAAGGAAATAATTTCTCATCACCATGAGGCTCTAGGAGTAGACAGCATTTTTTTTTTTGCTAGAACAAAGTTGTGAAGAGAAAGTATTGATAGTTCCGTTAGCTCACGGCAGGCTGTGAAAATTGAATAGAAGTAGTTTGAAATTGAGCGGAGGGCATTGTGAGGTAGTATTCCGAAACAGGAAACACAGACTTTTGCCAAGCATCCCCATGCGGGGTAGGTCAAGGCATGTCGAATGGACCACCTCACAATGCCCTCCGCTCAATTTCAAACTACTTCTATTCAATTTTCACAGCCTGCCGTGAGCTAACGGAACTATCAATACTTTCTCTTCACAACTTTGTTCTATCAAAAAAAAAATGCGGTCTACTCCTAGAGCCTCATGGTGATGAGAAATTATTTCCTTCTCAAAACAACATCATCACAGATCGTTTCCCCGCGTATGGGAGAATACAAGGAAAGAACAATATCAAGTGATATTGAGGATGTTAAGCATTTCTCTCGGTGGCAGAGTTGCATGTGCGCACAAGCGTCAGCTGAAAGTTCATCCATACTCTCGTCGAAACATGGAGCTTAAGAGTGTTTTCCGTGGAGAGAATCATATACCAAAACCTATTGAAACAGCACAGCCACAGCAAAATGATTTTCAGCAACCGATTAAAAAAGAACATTTTGAACCCTGCAATAGTAACAGAAAAGAAGAAGAAGATAAGACGAAGACGAGTTTCGGATTCCAGCTCCTCATTCTATGGTTTTCCTGCCAAGTCATTTAGTTTTCGTGATCGAGATGATAATGTGTTGGAAGAAGTTGATACATATTTGAATAAGGATAAAAATCCTCTCATAAGAAGGAAAAACAGACCGAAG
>JASCZW010011738.1:0-30984 GCA_034211315.2 Aedes japonicus
ATTCAATCCTTATTTGTATTAGTATATCGAGTATTGTCTAGTATAGAATAGTAGTGTATATATAATATATAAAATATAGGTCCTCATATAGTATTTTTTTTTTAGACGGGATGGAAAATCTGCAACCAGACACCTGAAGAACACAGGGTGTGGGGATAAGGGTGCCAACTCCTCGACCCACTAAAAACCCACCCATGCCTTAAGCCCTGAATCCTCCCGGAACCACCTTTTGGTATTACGGGAGGGGGCTATTGTGCTTGTTAAGCACCCACTATGTCTAACTACTTAGGGCTTCAGTAGTTAGGTGGTCCCTGCGACCTGCCTTTGGTCGTTTCGCCATTTTGTTGGAGATCGAGGACGATCTGGGAGGCTGCTACGCATACCGCGTCCCAGGCGTCCCTAAAACAGCCGTGGCCTGACAATATCTGCGTTAAGTGGAAGTTCACTTCACCGTGTCGCCTACCGACCCACTAGGTTAATTCCACACTAACCTCTCTTAGGCACATAAGCCTGTGCGTATTCTCTAGCTTACTTGCGTAGCTTCTGGTACTCAAGGCGGTGATCCATGCCGGCCCGCCGTACCTAAGTATGGACAGGGCGACGCTGGCCAGGAGTTTACGCTTACTCCCTTGCACCGCCGAGCTATTCGACATCATGCGGGATAATTCCGATATAGCCATTGAGGCTTTCTTGCAAGCGTAATCGACGTGACTGACCAAGGACAGCTTATCGTCGATCATGACCACAAGATACCTCAAGAACCTCTTCGATTCTACTGTGCAGTTACCAGCACTGATCGTCGCATGTTGCTCCGATTTCCTATTATTCACCACCGTGACCTGAGTCTTATGGTGGGCTAGCTCCAATTGCCTGGAGCTCATCCATCTCTCCACAATGCCAATGGAGTGTGAGGCCGTTAACTCGACCTCTTCGATGGATTCACCACACATCTCTAGGGTAATATCGTCTGCAAACCCGACAATCTTTACTCCGCTCGGAAACTCAAGCCGCAGTACCTCGTCGTACATCGTGTTCTATAGCACCGGAACCAATATCGAACCTTGTGGGACGCCTGCGGTGATTTGGACACGTTTCTGGCCTGCTTCTGTGTTGTGTACCAATATGCGATTCTGGAAGTAACTTTCCAACCCAGGAACCTGAAGGCGTTGGAGTGAGTCCGCAAAAGCCACCCAACTGGTGCTATTGCACGATTTCTCACGTCAAGCAGTGGCCACTGCACAGTATCGTACTCCTCGCCTCTTGCGCTGGATTGTCACCTTAGCCGTCTTGGTGGCGGACAAGATGGCATCCACCGTCGACTTCCCTTTACGGAAGCCACAATGATTATTAGACAGGCCGCCTATACTCTCCGTGTATGTTGTCAGTCTGTTGAGGATTACCCTCTAAAACACCTAACCCGCTATATCCAACAGACATATATGTCTATATGCCCATGAATACCCTGGGGATTTCCCTGTCTTTGGTAGCAGCACAAGGGTCTGAATTTTCCAGGCGTTTGGAAAGACGCCTTCGTTCAGACACATTTGCATCACCACCGTAAACATTTCGACATCCAGCAAGATAGCCGTCTTGATGGCCAGGTTCGGAATACCATCCGGCCCCAGCGCTTTGTTCAACTTTAGGGACTTTGCTATCCTCATTCGTCACCGTCGCTTCGTCGTCGGCCCCCGTTGTGCAGTTGTCAATGCTCACGTCCACTCCTCGCTCAGGCGGTTGAGCCGTCCACCCTTCCGTCGCTGTGACAGCGTTAAGGTCTGGGATACTGGAACGCTGGTCATGGGACAAATCTACGGTGGCAAGAGGCCATGGACTCGGGTCGTGGTTCGGAATGAGTCCCCCAACGATCACCTGCAGCAGCTCTGGTGATTGCTTGGTTGGCGCCGATCCTCTGGTTTTGGCCATTACTACCCGATAGCCGTCACCCTACGGATTTGTATTGGCCTTCTGACACAGGCGGCTTGAAGCAGGCTCGCTTACTGGCTTTAATCTTCGCGGCGACGAGTGCTTCTCTACGCTCAATTCTCTCGGCGTATGACCACGCTCTTTGCATCCTCTGTCTTGCGTGGTGGCATGTTCTTCGGAGGTCGGTGATCGACTCCGTCCACCAATACACCGGCAATCTTCCATTCCTCGGTTTGATTTCCCTCGGCATGGTCGCATCGCGGACTCGTGTAAGTCTCAAAACGAGTCGGTCGCCACATGGTTTCTGGGTTACGCGTAAGTTTCGTTCCCTATCAAGCGCCTCTTTCAATGTCTCTACGTCAAGGTAGGACGTCCTCCATCTGTGGGCGAATGAAGTGGATGCTCCTCCTTTCAGCCAAGTGGTCGCGATGGTCGCTATGTAGTTTGTAGCCCTCTAATTTCTAAGCAGCCCAGGACTGAATGTAATGTCGATTAATTATCGATTCCGCTCGGTTTCTATGGTAGGTACTCTTTATACCTATGTTGGATAGGTCCACATTGAGGCTAGTCAAGGCCTCCAGCAGAATCTGACCGCTGGGGTTGGTAAGACGGCTCCCCCACTCGAGCGTATAAGCGTTTAAGTCCCCCGCTATTACCAACGGGTTTAGGCCAGTTGGCTCAGTTGTAATCCGATCGAGCATATTGGAAAACTGTTTGATCGTCCATCTCGGCGGTGCGTAGCAGCTGTAGAAGAACACTCCATTCACTCTTACAACCAAGAAGCCTTCGTTTGTGATAGACAGGCTAATTGGGCATATAGACCATCCCACCTTCACCTTCGCCAATTTCAACGCCGCGTCCGCGTCGACTGCCGCTACCCTCATAGTTGCCACCTGGGTCCCGAGTTTTCCCTTCTGTAGACGTTTGTCTGCGGTGGCAACCTCGACCTTGCACTGTTCCTTAAGTAACGTGTGAGACGAGGGAGTGTACCTCTACACCCTCACCTGAGGCCTGTCTTGCCAGATCTATGTTCGCCAGGCCCTTCAGCGCTGTTGCCTTCTTTAGCTCCAGGAGCATCTCGCTGGTGCAGGTACGGTGTACACTCCGCACATCGGTGCCTAGTCCTGCCAATTTAGCGTCCCGACGCATCGGTCCCGACGGTCCCGACGCAAGACCTCAGAGTACTTTGACGCCTCGGTCTTGACGATGAGGGCCTCTCCGCGGTTACGCTTGTGGGCCACCTGTCGCTTATCCTTTTCTTTTTTGTCCTATTTCTCTTTTTTCGGACCTTATTCCAGTGGCTTCCCCTGCCAGGCATGGGGTCATTATTCATCCCCCTCCAAGCACTAGCGTCTACTTCTGTGCTAGTTAGGGAACGTCCATTAAATACGTCACGCAAAAATTGACTTTTTATAACCCCCCTTCCCCCCCTTGTCACGTTTTTTGTATGGACCTCCAAATTTTTTTGTATGGATCGTCACGTTTTCTCAACCCCCCCTCCCCATGCTCCCTTACTGCGTGACATAATTAATGGACCTTCCCTTATGGTTGTTGTCATTGGGGCCAGCCGGAGCTGGACGCAAGGATGGACCCTCTGACCCCGCCGCCACGTTCGCGTAGTTTTGCTTCCCTACTGGGGCTTTTGACACTATATGCTTCTTAGAAGCACCAGGAGCCATTTCGTCCGAGGACTGCTTAGCTCGCTTGGAGGTCACCGCCCCAGTGGTAAATGGGGTCGACTCTCCGACCTATACGGATGCTTCCGTCGGGATCTGCTTCGAGGCTCTATCTCTTGCCCTTTTGGTGGAAAAGGGCCAGCACTCTTGGCACTTTGCTCAGCTAGGAGCTTGGCCTCCAGCTCTTCCCTCTCCTTGCATGCAGCCTGCACTGTCATGCGTAGCCTAAGGAGGCTCAGTTTAAGGTCCTAAGCAATGTTGTTGCGTGATGACGAAAAGTCAATAATCGTAACCAACTGCTCGGACCACTCCTACATCCTATGCTATGGGGTTCTCACTGGGCCTATAGCGAATGGATTCGCTTTCTCCTGGGGTTTCGTCGTTCCTGAGGTATCACCCTCTATTTTGTTGGGTCCTTCTTCAGCCGTGGAATATTCGCTATAGTGATCCTGTGGTTATCTATGCATTCTTGAGGGCGAGCAGGGAGGCCATGCGAGGGTTGACAAGGCCCTTCATGGGGAACCCTGTTTAGAGCCTGATCATCGTAGGTCAGGTATATCTTAACCTACTCCCGCCGGGCTGGTGAGGTCGGGCGGTGGAGAATGGACCGTACTGGAGGCCCGCCAAGGTTTTAATGAGACGGAGAAAACCTGTGCCGATGGAACTTCGCCATTTCCTGCTCGGTGTCACCCGGCAGTACTGAGGAAGACGACACAGAAGCCAGCCAGAACGCAACGGTACCACTCGTTATCCTTTTCACAAACGGCTTGACCTGGTGCATTTGTACACGTGATCGCGTTTGATTCAGTTGAAAAAAAAATGGAGAGCGTAGTGATTTCGATAGCAATTTTTTTGTGTGTCCCAAAATTGGGGGTTCGCGATGTGCAAAACGGTGAATCGCACCAGGCTGTCGCTAGAAGTACGGTATTAGTGGTTGGGAAAATTCTACTGAAACAAAAAATGTTCGGATCAGTGGTGGATCGTTCAGACAGGTGCAGGAAGCGCAAAACGGACATATGAACGGACACCAAGATCATGCCCGAAGTCACGAAAAACCCAAAAGTAACTTCCGTGAGATTCAGGAAACCCTTCAGCTATCAGTTTCTGGTCGAAGTATTCACACCGTCTTGAAGCTCAGGGGCTGATCAACAAAGTTGCCCGGAAGTGCCCATTTATCAGCAAGGCCAACCGGCACAGGTTTGCTATTAAGCATGCTGATAAGCCCGTAGAGTTCTGTTTGTTTGTTTGTTTATTTATTTATGTAGGACACTTTACACACTCGTGTGCATTCGTGTCGGGAAAGCGGAGTTTTGTGATACAAATTTGTTGTATTTGTAGTTTCTAACTTCTTTTTCTCTTCTTCATATGTATCTGCTTCTTCTTATTTCTCTACACTTTTCATTTATTTTTTTCTTCTTCATCATATTCACTTTCTTTTTATTTTCTTTCAAAGTTAGCCACTGTTGCGCACAAAATTTAACATTTGTGCTATTCGTTCATCTGTGTTGTCCAGGGAATCACGTAGACTTTCCAGCAGTCTAATATCAGGTGCTGTAAATTCAGCACCGTATCACAACAGTCACAGTTCGGCAGGGGATCTTTTTTCGATTGTAACATGTGCGTAAGTCGTGTGTGGCCTATCCTAAGACGCTGATCGGATGTGCCAACCTTTTTCCGTCCATATGTGAGTGTTACACTTCACTTTTCTAAGCTTCGATTCTCTGGATTCGTACCATTTGTTGCTCCACCAGTTCCTTATGCGTTGCCTGATTGCTCTCAATGTATCTTCCGCTGGGATTAGGATATCGATGGCCGGTTGTCGTCTAGTTTCGTTGTATTCCCCCCCGGTACTCCCATTGACGCCTGCATGGCCAGAGATCCAGCAGAGTCGAACAGATCGAATTCATGCAGCCTGTTCTATCTCTTGAATCCATGGATGTCTTGATTTCCCTGTTTCCAAGGCCTGTAGGCAACTTGTAGAGTCTGATGAAATTACCAAATCACTCAGGTTTGTTATCGCCAGGGGTGCGGCTTATCATTTTTGACTCAGGCATATTCATTTGCCAATATCTCCTTTCAGAGAGTCGATTTTAAAATATAATGTATGATGTACTTGTAGTGCATGAGTAGACCTACAACTTTGTCTAACAGTACATTGCTCTAACTCCTATATCTTCGACATGAGAGCGTATATTCACAGTGATCTTCAGGATGATCTTCGCGTGATCTTCACCGCAAATATCATCGCGAAGATCACTGCGAATATACGCTCTTATTCTTCAGATATAAGAGATAGAGCTATGTATTGTTTGACAAAGTTGTAGGTCTACTCAAGCACCATAAGTTCATCATACACTATATTTTGAAATTGAGCTTCTGAGAAGAGCTAGCGGCAAATGAATATGGATAAGTCAAAATGATAAGCCACAACCTGGTTATCGCGATTACCATTTGTATTGCATACGCTTCCGCAGAGAATATGCTACCCATCTTTGGGATACTGTATGTTCCAGATATGCCACTGTTGTCAAAGCTGCCCCTACAGTATCTACAGACTTTGATTCGTCGATTCGGTGTAGACTACAGTTGACTGGTTGAATTGTGTTGCCAACAATTTGTTGTACGAGTGGTTGCACATTTTCCGGTGAATCTCCGGCTCGTGCTGATCGCAGCACATCCCACACAACTACTGGTTTGCGTGCGTGCCCGACTCGTTCGCTTCTTGTAAGTTGGCCAACGGTTGATAACGTAATGCCCGTTAGTTCTTCGAATCGATCCGATGCTCGTCGAAGCAAGGGGAGGTTGTTATTGTTACGGTTCTTCGATAGCATTCTGATGGCCGTCCGCGCTATCGCCTGTGTCGAAAGCAGTTCGAAGGGTAGTGTGCCCGCTTCGGCCATGACGGTGTTGATCGGACTGGTCACGAAGGCTCCAGAGCTGAATCGAACCATTCGGTTGTAGACGGGAACGAGTGTTTGCAAGTTTGTTTGTCCTCCTCAGGTCACAAGTCATACTCCGTAGACCAATTTCGCGGTAACTATAGCTGAATAAAACCTTCAGCTTGTTGTTCGATTGCCACGTGGAAGTTTGGCGCCAATCATCTGCAGGGTCTGGTTCTCTGGACAAACGAATCAAAATTCGACCTTCTAAATCGAAAGCGGTGGGTGTGGTGAAGATCGCTTGAGTGCAGATTCGATGAGGAGCTTCAGGAGCGCCACATCCAAGGCGCGGTGAAGCATGGCGGAGGAAATGTGATAATCTAGGGGTGGTTTTCGTAGAGAGGAGTAGGTAGCTTCGTGAAAATCGACAAAATAATGACGGCAGATTCCTAAATCAACATGCTGCGAGAAAATCTGGAAGTTTCGGTGATCCAGACGGGTCTTGAAGAGAAGTTCGTATTTCAGCAGGACAACGACCCGAAGCATGCTGCCAATATGACAAAGTCTTTCTTCCGGGCTTGTTGGATCAAACCGCTGGAATGGCATCCACAAAGCCCGGACCTCAATCCCATCGAGAAATTGTGGGTGATTTTAGATGCCAGGGTTGACAAAACGGGTGTTACCATGATATTCAACTATTTTGAAGCCTTGAAGCGCGCTTAGGAAGTGCTTGATCCCCAGCACCTAAGGAACCTGGTGGAGGGAGAGCATGTCAAAGCACCTGCAGCTGGTCCTGAAGGTTGAGACTTCAAACACATATATGAAAAAATAATAAGACATTAGTGAATCTTGATTCGAATTGCATTAATCGTTGCATACGTTTCTTCCATTTTGAATTACTTCACGGATTGCTGAAACGTGTCACTT
The DNA here is from genome assembly GCA_034211315.2 of Aedes japonicus. NCBI lineage: Eukaryota > Metazoa > Arthropoda > Insecta > Diptera > Culicidae > Aedes > Aedes japonicus. The sequence goes on from JASCZW010011738.1 coordinate 7,406, forward strand.
ATATGACAGTTAATTCTCCACTTTATGACGTGGAACAACATGTTTACATTCTTGTTACATTCAGTAAAATGTAACAGTCTAGTCAGGTGGAAGTGTGAAAACGTATTTTGTACGAACGGTAGCAAAATCCAAATGTATCGACACGTGAACCGGCCAAGATACTGCCAAAAGGTATGGTGTTTTGTGTTATCAAATTATTTGACCATTGCTTAGCTGTGGATTGGAAGGTTGGAAGTAGAACAAATCGAAACGTATGCTCCCGACAAATGGACAAGAAGGTGGCAGCCATTATTGAGAAAAATTCTAAACTTTCTGTGCGAAATGTGGTTCGCAAAGTTGAGAAGTCAAAATCATACGTACAAAAAAATGAAGCAGAGGCAAAACCTTAATGCGTATAAAGTGAAAAAGGAGTCCAACCGTGAAGGCAAACAAAATTTCACTGCAAAATGTCGTGCTAAGGAGCTTTACACCATTATTTTTGCAAAAATGTTTGATGATGTTGTGTCATAATGGACGATAAAACACGCGTACTCTAAAATATTAAACAGTTTCCATAGGAAGCTCAGAATTTCCAGACAAAAATGATGTCCAAATTCCTGAAGATGATATTTGATTTGACAGGTCATGTATAGTTGTGGTCTAAAATCTAGTAGTTTCGTCTCTACCGGCGCTATCAATAAGGATGTGGACAAGAAATAATGCCTGCAAAAGCGGTTGCTACCGTTTTTCAGAAGCTACAACTCTACAGCTGTGTTTTGGTATATTGTCACTATGCGAAATCCGTCCAGGAATGGTATAAGGTTCAAGAGGACAAATACGTGCCAAAAACAGCCAATCCACCAAACTGTCCAGAACTTCACCCAGTAAGGCGGTACTGGGCTCTAGTTACGCTCTGATTTTTAAAGAAGATGGAAAATCGTCACGGCGGACGTATCCAAGGATACCGTACGGAACCTGATGGCGGGTGTACCACAGAAAGTTTGAGAATTTTACGGAAAGATATTACTCTATTATTGTGTAAATAATAATGTGTTTTCTTGAATCATACGTATTCATTTTTTGCTGCTCTCATTTTGGTGTCCGAAATTGAACGAGGACAGGCTTTAGTTCTTACAATTCTTAAGTTTAAATTTTGCAGTTCCGGATAGTCTTGAATAGTTCTGAGCAACGCCCAATCGAAAGAAACCGAAGGCTAAACATGCCAAACATTTCCAATAAATCTCGACAAGAGCTTTCGGTAACTAATGAGTCTGTTCAAACTTTTTTTTTCTGAAATGAAGCGCAAATTTCAAATTTGTTTTTCATCAATGCAGAATAACGATGATTTGATTGCGTGCATCCGTAATTTGAAACGTTTGAAATGAATAGGTACTTGTATGTATGTATGTATGGTAGCCACCATCCTCTCTAGCCCTTGGCTTGGATGCAGCTCCACTTAATAGCAAGATCAAATTGGCCCATCGATTTGAATTCGCACTATCGCTGTATGAAGGGCCAAAAACGGAGGGATGGACCCGTAAGCAAAGACACTTACACGAAATCCACGGGAAATTAAGAATCTCCTTCCAACGATATGATCCAACAAATCGAATAACACAATTCGCAATACTCATTAAGCTTTCTACACCCAAAATAAAAAAGCAAGATTGTAATGCAATTTCGCATGATTTGGTTTCATTTCTCGTAATGGATCGCAACTTGGAGAAAGAAAGCAACATTGGTCGTGGGCAAAAAAGCAACACATCAAATCGATTAGAAAAATTCAATGTGTGCGTGATGTTGTACAGTTGATTAGTAGTGGTAAATTCAATGGCGCACAAAAAAAAAAGATTTCCATCCGCTACCGAGAGTCGAACCGCGACCGTCAGCATGACGGCTCTTTATTGTAACCATCCAGTCACCTCAACAAGTTGAGGTGAACGGAATAAAAGTCCTACAGTTTCTTCGGTTTTTGAGGCACTCAACGTTACAACAATGAAGCAAATTTCGGTCGCACACACTTACATGGCTTCGTTTATTTCATAAACCGCATGGTGACTTGATGAGAGGGCGATAGGAGTGTGATGACGAGTGCAGATAAAAATAGAACACTTGACAGCGGAATAGCAACAGAGGCATACGGCGTACCGGCGTTCTGTGCCATTGTCTCACCCATATTGAGAAGTTGTTGACGGTTGAACAAAAACCCAACGGTTGCTGCGATTGTCGAGGCACTAGGCACACAGCGATAACCACTTGCACACATTTGCATGGCTTTGTTTATACCATAAAAAGCTTTGTGGAACATGATGGGCAAATTTGCCTTTTCAGAATCATGCGGATTTCTCAAGATATGATTGCAAAAACTGCAAAATTTCAATTTTGCATTTTTTGCTACAATTTCAATTTTTGGGTGTACAGGATGGCTTGTTAAGAAGGGCGCGTCACTCTCCCTGAAACTGTTGGAGTAGAACTCTCAGCACCACACTCGAATCGGTAGGATAAGAAATGATACTGTTTGTTCCCTCCTAGACTCAGGCAGTCAATCAAACCATCGTCCAGTTTCAGCTTGAGTGATACCCTGGTGCTCTCTCCCCTCCCATTATTTATTATATTTATATAAATATAGATGTAATGTAATAATAATATGTTATATATGAATATATAGTAGTGCAAAAAATTATATAAGGATATTTAGTTAAAATATGTAATAGTTGGAGTTCACGAGCCTATGATAACCATGTTAAAATAAATTAATTAACCTGCTGAAATAATAATATTAAGGCAGTAATAATAATATGCAGCTTCGTACCACTATGTATCACTGATAGATGACTGTATCTCTGGAATGTGAAGGTCCTCTTATTATTCATTGCGGTATAAATATCAATAATGCATTCAATTGTATATAAAACCCTAATATTATATTATTACTTATTTAATCATGACATATGGATATGTAACCTTCTGGAATGAAGAGCATTTATTAATTTTGATTATTATTTGATATAATGCAATAAAATAATTATACCGGCCGGATCACCAATCTGAAGCAATTAAAATTTTATTAATTATTTTATTACTTCTTCCATAATATCATATTTATGATATGCAATTAATAATGATGAACAGCTGTGTTCCTCTGAACCGCTCAAATAGTAGTTGATGATCGTGTACTGAAATGTGAGGTCATATTACGCCATTTAATGGAAAATATAATGAAGGAATTAAAGATTGAGTGGTCGAGAGAGTCGTCAACATTTCTATTAATGAAAATATGCTAGAGCTTGTAAAAAACATGCATCATATAATAACACATACTAGTATCTACACATCTATATATACATCCATTGCTACTTTCGAGAAGGCAACTCCGACGGTGCTAGATACAGCTGAAAATTGATCCCCATTCTTACTGCTGCTTCTACCAGGAGATGATCATCCTATAACCGCAAGACCTGCTCTCCTAAACTGTATGGTACCTGAGAGAAATTTACCTTTCTGGCGTAATAATTGTAATGAAATGTATAGAATTATAAATTTCAAAAGAACTCAGGTGGATAGTGTTAACATTCTCCCAACTTGATTGCCGCACCGCACCCTGGTTCCATCTCTGTACCACTGCTATTCTTCCCTCTCGATGGTTCAACCTAAGCCATCACTCATCTTTTGGAAGAAGATCGTTTTGTCGTTGCTGGCTACTGTTCGGCTGTATATCTGGCATATATACAAAACTCTACACGCCAACCACCGCCAACCCCTCTATTCTGCCAGTCTCCTGTAAGAGTTATCCTTCTCTTGAGAATGCTCCCCTCTCTCGCTTTTGATTATCATATCATTATCACTACATTCGCTCTATACTCTATGACCGCGGTATGAACGAGAGAATATATTGTAGTATCATGGTGTCTCTATCGGAATATCGTGGTGGCGCGTCGGTGTGAGAGAGTGTGAACCACCTGCCATATTACTCAATCGTTGAAATAATTAAGGAAAATTCTAGCTACTTTGCGGTACCGCATACCCACACACATATACCCACTTACACACCCAGTTCACTCCTCAATGGCAGGCCGCCGTGTGATCCAGGAGTGGTCCCTTGCTAGTCAGCTGTGCTTCTCCCGTTTACTCACCTCCGTTGACGGTCGGCGGCGCACACGCTAAGCTCAATCCACCCAATTATGGGTGAAGAATACCAACCAATCGTCGCGAAAAGCTCGCTACACCGATCTATGGATACATTAACGGGTGCGTACTATCGGTATATACCTATGACCCTAAAGGAGTCATTAAAATTCAGTTATCCTCGAATTACTGGTAGCATTAATTGATGTACACGAAATATATTGACACTTTTTGCACTTAATCTATTTATTTAGTTGTTCGTTATATTTCTTTGATTGACTATTTACGGAACTTTGTTAATCTTTATATTGTTATTTGAGTTTTTAATATTGAATATCGCATCATAATTCTCTTTTAATTTGGCAATTGAATTATTTTAATCAATATCTTCTTATATAAATATGTAGTATGTAATTAGAAACGCTTATATTTCCCTTTTAATGATCGAATTATTTTATGGTTTATTTTTCAGTTTATTAAACTAATACTAACGGTCACTAAGCAAAATAAACATATGCATTTTATTATGTTCCATTATAATTGAACATCGTTTAGGTGATAAATTATTTGAAATGATAGTAACGTCCTCCCATCCTCCCTCGCATCAAAACCGTAATGTTCTTTTTTTATTTATTTATATTTTGCATCTTTATTAAGAGATACTTCTTTTTGAATCTTTAGTTTATCTTAGAATTACCGGGACTATGTCAATTGATTTAGTACTACTACTTAATTTAGAAGAGATTCTTTGCTTGATCAATTTAATTTAAATTAATCGGAAACTAAGGGAAAAAAAATCAAGAAAATTTATGCGCATTTTTGAGCTTGTTATGTTGTGGCCTTAAGGTTTACTATGTATTTTGTTAAACTAAACGTTTATTAATTATTGCCTTTTTATATTTTCATTGCTTTAACTAACCTAGTTTTTACTATTTTTGTATTTCAGTTTATTTTATGCTCCATGTTATTTGCACTTATTGTTATTATTATTACAATTTATGAATTAAATACGTTACTATCATTTCTTTTATGTTGCAGACTTTTTCAATTTTTTTTTTTGATTTTTGTCTCATTCATTTGTGTGTTTTTTTTTTAATTCCTTTTGTGCTAATTGGTTTTGTTCACTTTATTTTTTTATTATTTAATGTTTACTAGTATGATCGTTTGCTTCTGAACTCTTATTGTGATTTTTAATTAATTGAAAATAAATTATTGTGATCATACATTGATATTTTTAGTTACAATAAATAAATGGTGAGTCAGCTTCAAGACTTTATCGGCGATACTCCCTATACCTGCTCTTATTTCTAAACTCTTCGCTATTCCTTTTTTTTTGCCTTTCATTTTTTCTATCTGCTCAACCTATTGTATATTAGTAAGGATAATGATGAAGGGCCGCTGTCTAATTTATTATCAACTAATTATTTTCACTAGAATCTTCTCCTTCCGAAATTTCACTTTCTTGGTTTTTATATATTTCTTCCGCTTTTGCACCAAGTTTTTCATTATCCTGAACTAGCTGTTTCCAATCTGCTTTGTTTATTCGGTGGTACCTACTAAAATCCTGCGAAATTGAATCCTTCCAGGTGAAGCTAGGCCTTCCGTGCTTTTTCATTCTAAAATTAAGTTTATAGGCCATTTTAATGGGATGTCCTTCTTTACGTCTTTTAATGTGCCCGTAATACTTTATTCTACCTACTCTCACTCGTCTGTTTATTGTTCTGCCTTTCTGTTCCTTCATCACATTGAATTTACGGTTAGGCTTCCTACAGTTATTCCATATATCTTTAAGTATTTGTTTCTCATATCTGCCTAACTGTATCCTACTTCTTTTAGTTAATGTTGTTACTTTGGTTCCGTATAATATAGATGGAGCTATTACTGTATTGTACATTAATCTTCCTAAATCCCACGCTACCTTGAATTTTTTACAAAACTCAATTATAGGCTTTGCTGCTCTGACAGCACTAACGCATCTCTGTTTTGTTGTAGCTGGTCGATTTAAGGTTCTTGTTAGCCAGGTTCCGAGATACCGTACTGACCCGCATACGCCGTATCTTCTATTGCTCAACATTAGTTCCTCCGGTATCTTTGCTACCGAGTTTGGAGTTCGGATCAGTACCTGACTTTTTGCATTATTGATCTTTAAACCCACTTCTTCTAGAACACTCCTCCAGTGCTTTAATTATCCTCTCTAAATCATCCTGGTTTTCTACAATAATCAATATGTCATCTGCAAAAGCTAAGATGATGGGAAGTTTCAAGGATCCTTCTCTCATTAGATTAAGCTCCGGTATCTTCTTCTCAACATTTCTTATAACATCTTGCATAACCAAATTGAAAAGAAATGGAGATAACGGACACCCTTGTTTTATGCCTTTTCCTCTTACACTTTCTTCGGTGGATTGCTTCTGCCAACAAACTCTTGTCCTTTCTGCTCTAATGCATTGTAATACCCTATCGATGAGATGCGAAGGTACATTCGATCTAGCAAGAATCTCCTTCAGCTTGTGCAAACTTACGTTGTCGAAGGCCTTCCTGATGTCTAGCGCTGCTAGGTATAATGGTTTTCCTGCATTCCAGTACTCTTCCATTATCCTCTTTGCCACGAACATATGATCATCAGTAGACCTTCCTTCGGTGAACGCAGCTTGAAAGATCTCTGGATCGCCAGTAAATTCCCTTAGCCTATTTTTTAACCATTTGGCATATGGCTTGTACCCAGCGTTGCACAAGCTGATTCTCCTAAAATCCTGAACGTCTTTTGGGTAGCTAACCTTAGGAATTGGCACTTGAATGGTCCTGTTCATCTCCTCTGGCATTTCGTTTTTAATCCACATCCTTTTCCAAACCTTCATTAACTCTTCCTGCGTTTCCTCGTTTGCGTACTTTATATATTCCATTCTAACACCATCTGCTCCTGCTGACTTCCCGTTACACTGTTTGTTAATGATATTCCGCATCTCTTCCTTTGTTGGTGGTTCCGTCATTGGGCACGTATCTCTATTTTCCATCAGTGATATCTGTGGTCCTTCACTTTCTTTAACTGCCTGGTTCCATTTTACCATCGGGATGTATGCGTTTCTATGTTTCCTTTTCTGCAAGAATCCTTTCAAAAATTCGTACGATTTTTTTATTCTTACTGAAACATCAAAATCATTCAACTCCGTATAAAATTTCCTAATCGATTTCTCGTTATGGCTCCTCACTGCCTGTTCAAATTCTTGTCTCCTATCCTTCAACTTCCATTTATAAGGCAATATGTAAGGGTGTTTGCACGCTAGTTGTAAAGCTTTGTTAACTCTATTCAGTGCCCGCTTTCTCTTTGGTGTAAATGGTACTTTACTTGTTCTAAGTACTTCGTTTGCTGCTTTTTTCATCTTTTCGGTAATCGCCTTATATGCCTCATCCACGCTACATTCTTGAATATTAATTTCTATCTTATGTTTTTCTAATGCTTTTGAGTATTTTTCCCTGACATACTCATGCTTAAGATTGGATGGGTTCAGTGTTGTTGTATTTTTAACTTTTAGCTCCTCTTTTGTCCCTTGCTTAGTTTTTATCCTGATTCCTGTGACTATCATTTTATGATCCGTTTCAACTGTCGTCCAATGCCCTCTTATGAATTTTATGTATAAATTACTCTCCTTTGGTTTTAATATGTGGTTTGAAATGAATAGGTACTTTGAAAATAAAATGCTTCACCCTTTTTACCCTTCTTACATCAATAGAAGGGTATTAAGATCGCTTGAAAACTCGACTTTTTATCCGAGGCCCACAGGGCCGAGTGTCATATACCATTCGACTCAGCTCGACGAACTGAGCACATGTCTGTGTGTATGTATGTGTGTGCGTTACAAATAATGTCACATCGGTTTCTCAGCCATCTGTGAACCGATTTCAGTTCTTCTGACGGCAAATGGAAGCTACAACATTCCCATAGAACGCTATAGATTTTTTTTTCATTTGGACATTTCGTTACGAAGATATGAACGAAACAGTACTTGAAGGCCTATTATAATAGTAATCAAATAGTTTAGTCTCCGATTACATACTGAGCTATTTGTGTACCGATTTTAGTTTTGTTGGTGCCAAATCAAAGCTATGATATTTCCAAATAACTGGTCAAAATTTCATTATGATTGGATAATTTTTCATGGAGATATGACCAAAACAATACCTGAGAGCACATAATTGTGAGATGACAATATACTCGTTGCAGTGCAAAACCGAACAAGACCAATCACACCAATCGATGCCGCTTGCATTCTATTGTGTCGTATCTGGAGCGTTGTATAGCACATACAGCGGACTAGCCACACTATGCTACTGTATAGAATTAGAGCAGCATCGATTGGCTCGGTGGCTGGATTTTCAACTGCAACGAGTATATTCGAAAATTACACAAAGTCTCCATTTACTATTTTCAACGAATATGTACTTATTAAGCATCTTGAATCCATATCGATAATCAAAATTGAAGCTCAGGATTGAAGCTTTGTTAACGCCAAATTAAAGTTATAAAATTTCCAAATAAGTGTTCAAAATTTCATTATGATAACTTCCCTTTTTACCCTTCTTACATCAATAGAAGGGTATTAAGATCGCTTGAAAACTCGACTTTTTATCCGAGGATTCACAGGGCCGATTGTCATATACTCATTCGACTCAGCTCGACGAACCTGAACACATGTCTGTGTGTGTGTGTGTGTGTGTGTGTGTGTGTGTGTGTGTGTGTGTGTGTGTGTGTGTGTGTGTGTGTGTGTGTGTGTGTGTGTGTGTGTGTGTGTGTGTGTGTGTGTGTGCGTTACAAATAATGTCACATCGGTTTCTCAGCCATCTCTGAACCGATTTCAGTTCTGTTGAGGACAAATGGAAGCTACAACATTCCGATAGTACGTTATCAATTTTTTTTTTCATTCGGACATTTCGTTACGAAGATATGAACGAAACAGTACTTGAAGGCCTATTATAATAGTAATCAAACAGTTTAGTCTCCGATTACATACTGAGCTATTTGTTAACCGGTTTTAGTTTGCCAAATCAAAGCTATGATATTTCCAAATAATTGGTCAAAATTTCATTATGATTGGATAATTTTTCATGGAGATATGACCAAAACAATACCTGAGAGCACATAATTGTGAGATGACAATATACTCGTTGCAGTGCAAAACCGAACAAGACCAATCACACCAATCGATGCCGCTTGCATTCTATTGTGTCGCATCTGGAGCGTTGTATAGCACATACAGCGGACTAGCCACACTATGCGACTGTATAGAATTAGAGCAGCATCGATTGGCTCGAGAGGTCTGGTTTTGAACTGCAACGAGTATATTCGAAAATTACACAAAGTCTCCATTTACTATTTTCAACGAATATGTACTTATTAAGCATCTTGAATCCATATCGATAATCAAAATTGACACTTAGGATTGTCTTATAATGCATTCTATGGACTAATTGTATGAAATTTCTTATATTTATGTAATTTCCCCTTCTATTTAAATAACATAAACAGATCATTAAAGATAAATAATGGTAATATTTTAATCACATCGATGAACAATCCGTCCAGGATTGACAAATAGTTCATTCTAAAAACTGAATGTATGACATATCGAATATTCTTGGATCTTCCTGAAATTTCTGATGAAAATGTGTATCCAGTACAATATTGGCCACATTTGAGATCGTAATTCTGATGAAATGTAAGAAGGGTTCAGTCTCACCATCGGTGGATTAATGCGGGTTTATACAACAGATCTTGGGTATCCAGAGTATTGCGCCTACATCCCTTACATTTGGGAAACATACATGCAGGTTCAAAGAACTAAGTTGAACTACATTTCTCCAAGCCTCAATGGGTCTGTGAACTTCCAGCACGTTTTTGGCGTATTTAACGGGAAGCCATGTCGTCTGTCTAGGGATTTGCTGTCCAAGAAAGGCCATAACCGGTAGGAACTTTCAACGTTTAGATTAAAAATGCCCGGAGCGCGTCCTTTTTAATGTCACTCCGGTGCACTTTTCCTTCATTTTTATTTCGCAACCACAGCCTTTTTCTCATCCCAACTGGCACGGCGAGGGTGGACTCGACGGATATGATTATTATTACTTTGTGTTGTAGCCGTACCATCACATCGCCTCAAGCGCGAATAAGGAGGGTTTATGGTTGCATGTGTCCTTTTTTTTGCCCTAGTGGTGACGGCTCCGGTTCCTCTGGAATGACTAAGATGATGATGATGGAGAAGATATTTAATAGCTTTCTCACACTTCCGGTTCCACAGCAGCAGCAGCAGCAGCACGCCGTCATATAGTTCTCCCTGTTCTATGGGACGGCTTAGTCGTCTCGAGAAAGTACCATTTCTGGCCACGCTGAGGGGCAAGGTTGCGAGAATGGCAAATCTAGCGTCGTTTTCTTTATAGTCAGGTTGAAACCCCAAGGGGGACAACCGTGGTCCCAGTGGAGGTGGCTTTGTGAAAGCAAGATTTATCATTGCTAGTTCCGGGAAATTACATTCTGAGTTTCACCCATAACGATTTTGTAATGTTCAAAATTACGATTTGCAATAAGCATTAGTTTTTCCCGCAAAATCTAGGTAGTAGTTTATAGTTTGGCTAAATGTAAGTGACACTATTATTCAACAAATGTGCTTTTAAGCCATTTCTTGCTGATATGGGTGATACCACTAGAATGACAGTCGAGCTTTACGGTGAAAGACGATGAGTATCATCATAAATATTTTGCGAGTCACTGTCACTCAGCGGGTGACTCACAATAGGGTGGGATAGTAATACCTTGTGATGGCTTCCTTGAGCTACATGTGCCTTTTATGAGATGTGAAAAATGGCTGCTTTTCCGACCTCCGTAAATGATTAAGTGGTATTTTTGAGTGCTTGAGGTAGTTCTATTCCCCGGAGTTTTGTGGGATGTATTATTGTAACATTGATCATCTAGTTCAATCGTCAAATTGCCAAAATTCTCCCAACATTTTAGTTCGTTCAGAACTGATACAACGATCATTTCATTGCACTTGTTTGACGTACGACGTACGACAAATCGAAGTCCAAAAGCAATCTGAGTCGAAAGCCCCCTTCCTCCACTTCAAAAACCGAACAAAAACCTTGCAATAAGCTATTGCTCAGCCAGCATCCTCGCATCCACACCCGCAACGAGGAGAAGGGAACATAAAATCAATTTTCAATTAACGTGAACATTGTAATTCTTCTTTATTCACCAATGCGAGTAAACGAGGGATCCTGTGTGTAGTTTTCCGACACTGACTGGACGAGAGTAATGGCTTGTGCTACGAAAGAACCTCCCACACTGCCACCGCACCGGTTCGGGTGGAATCCTTGCCGAACATTAGGTCCACACCGAAGAGGGTTGCTGCAGCCCGAATGTTCCTGCTTCTCAGGAGCTTGGGAAACAGAATGCGTTGCGTACGTTCAATGCAAGTCCGAACAAGGGGGATTTTGGAATTAAATTTTACCATTCATCAACTTTTCCGCAATTACGGTTTTTCGGAGCATGTTGCTTGTCAGCAAACTGATTGAGCTCTTTTCAATACGGCCTTCTACATTTTGAACACACTTTGTTACAAATTCCTAAAATCCAACTCCACCCCTCCCAAGAGACGAGGAAGAGCAATTAAATTTTCCACAGTCCGGTCAATTCAGTTGATCTTTCGTACGCCGGCAGCGCTTTTACCCCTTTCCTGTAATTAATCAGAGGACCAAGCGAGATAGGGGGACGTGCAGAGAAAAAGTTTTATGATAACGCGAACATCTAGGTCGTCCGAGGAGATAAATTCTCCGTGGAGTTCCGGTCACGAACTAAACTTTTTCCGTACCATGTCCGCCGTGGCATGCGCCGTTAGTTGCGACACTATGCGTTATCATTCATAGCGGTAAGATTGAGTGAGGCTGCAACTTCCGGCGATGCACCGCCTCTGTGTGGCGCAGAGCAGCATGTGGAAAACTGCAGCAGCAACGAGAATGATAATGTTCTCATGTTTCTTGCACCGATGGACGCATTACAACAGAAGTGCTGCAGCAATGATACAGTTATGGTGGCATAAAAGTTGCTATCATGGAAGTGCAATTGCTACGCAGCGAAGTGACCACCACAGGGTATGGCCAGTTTGGGTTTCTGTCCTCGCCGTCCTTTGCAGATGAGAACATCTCAGACAAGATATCTACTGGGAAATTAACTTTTCCTTAATTAACACATCCTGTTAAATTTTCCGAACCCGGTACGGATTCGTGACCGGTGGGATTTTGGAGCTTCGGTGATGGAAATTAGTTTTTAGGGTTAGTTGCGCTCGTGGGAATACGTTGTGTGGCTTGCTTAAGTTGGAATTCGGAGTACAGTTTGACGAAGTTGAAATGCAAATGGAAGGTATCATATGTTGAACGTAATGTAATCCAATGAATCCAATGAATTCAATACTTTAGATCACATCACGCACTGAACCCAAACGTATTTATTTTTCATTCGTTCATGTATGGCAATGTATAATTAATATATACTTATACATTAGGGTGCTAATTCAATGAATTTGGCCATCGAATTTCATATAAGACTTGTGTTCAAAAGTCTCCTCAAAAGAAGTCCCCATGCAAAATTTGAGCTCAATCGAACTTTGTTAAGTGGCCCCCAGAGCGGTCAAATTTTGAATTTTTTAACCCATGAAAAATTTCCCAAGCTTCCCGAAATCGATTTTTTTAAATGCAAAAGGTCTTTGAATTGCATGAAACGTCAAAAACTGGTGTTAGCTCGAAACTTTTTTTTTTTGTTTTAAAAATGGACTATCTGGGACTTTGCCAACTGTTGTGTTGGGGTAGTGAATTCAATTTTACTTGAATAATTTGAATTCATCGGCTGAGATATTTATAACAATAGTAATGAAACATAGTCTATTTCATCGATGTCAACAGCAAGCATATTATGTGTGAAATTGCATTTGGGTAGTTCGCTTATTTTCCATAAGGTTGTTCTTTTTTGATGAAAAATACAAAAAAAAAATTTGAATGGAATATAGAAGATAATAGTATAAAAACATTTCTTAAATAATCGCTAACCACTGTCAGCATGTAATATGTGATATTCCGTTAGGGTGGCCCACTTGTTTTCCGAAATAGCGGTCCGTTTATTTGGAAATTGAAAAAAAAATTCAAAACAATCAGAACTTGAATGGAATATAGGAAGCAATATTTTTTAAACACCTCCTTCATAATCGTAGGCCATTCACTATACTAGATTCATGATATTTCATAAGGTTTTGCTCACTTTTACTCCATAATTGAGAATTTGAATGGAATAACGAAGACAATAGTATTTACACATCTCTTGTGTCATCGTAGATCAGTGTTAACATTTAATATGTGGTATTTCATAACGGTAGATAAGCTGCTTTCCATTAAGGAGGTCGTTGTTGTCGGAAAATTAAAAACAAAAATCAAAAATATTAAAACTTTAATGGCAAGGACTTATCTATTTAAACATTTCTTATACCATCGTATTCTATTTGAAAACCAATTATTATTACTCTGGATGTTTTGCAGAAAATGTTTTGAGCCACTTCCTGATCCAGACACCAATGGGTGCAAAGGCTCTGTTGTTTCATTTGGGAATTGCGATGCAATATAATGAGAACAAATTGCACTCATATTTCCAATGGGGTTTGGTATATCTGCAATATAGTCAACCAAAGTATCGTATTGAAATGCAGCACGTTGAATATTTTCTGGATTTTATGCTTGCCTTCGCAGTCAATGACTAGGGTTATTTTAGGCACGATTGTCACCAGATATTTCTGATTCTTTCCGATTACGCTTGTTTCCAACTCAATCGCTTGTATTTTGAGTTGCTCTCTCTTCTTCACTCAACATCATTCGACGCTGATCGGCACTGCCACGACCGATATTACTCAATCTAGTTAGAGGCATTGTACAACAATACTAATCGCAATTGACTGAAATCGCAACAACATTAGTTTCTCTTTTATTTCTAGTAATTCCGTTGTTTTCACCTTCTTGATGCACTATTAATCACATGGTGAACGATAAATACTCCTAACAAAAACGTAATTATACACCTATCAGTTCAACACAGAAGGCATAAACTAATACTTCTAGGGAATTATTTTCATTAGGGCGAATCTAAAATTGAGAGATTCTCTCCGGGCTCGCTCTCTTTCATTCATAAACCAATCACCTTTACGTTTTTCATTCAACTATTTGGAAGTATGCTAGCTAGCACTGTTGTGTTTCGATCTGTACTAAAGAATGCCTCGTAAGTGTTATAATGGCGCTGTAATAAATGAAAGAGAGCGAGCCCGGAGAGAATCTCTCAATTGTAGATACGCCCTAATGAAAAAAAACCCTAGACTTTCACTGTCCATTGACATTCACTCCAATACATCTCGCTGCGAGGTGTCACCAATCAAAACGTTCCAGTTTATACATGCATATATGACGGAACTATGACGGAATTATCAAAACTTTCTCTTCATATCTTTCATTCTAGCCAAAAACATTAATGTTCACTCTTGGTGCCTTGGTGGCGATGAGCGAACATCTCCTTCTACATCATAATCGTTACTCCACGTACGGCGAATAGAAACATAACAATTAATGTATACTTAATGAAACCGAGTAAATCCTTTATTTCGCGTAAAAACCCGTAATTTACAAAAATCTCGTAAAAAGTGATAAAAGCTATGTTAAAAATTCGTTTCTGATCAAATCCATGCGAACGGTATCTACTTGCGTGAATTCTAATTCAGAATTCCGAAAAATTTCGAAACGTCCGTAAAAATATGCGAAGTAAGCAACTCCAGTGTATCATCATTTTTCGCATAAATTTTTAAATGGTCCTTAGTAACAATGAGTGATTCTCTCCTCTGTCATCCTCCTTTCTTGTTAATTACGACGCCATTATAAAAGTTTCCAACGGTTTCTCCTTACAAATCGAAAGATGGATTTGCTGTCTAGCATATTCTGATATTCCGTACAAAATGACAATTTGGATTTTGTGATATTTTTAAATAATTTTCCAGTATATATTTCAATTTTTTACATTTACTTGTTGAAAAAGACGAACAGAATAAAAAGAAATGAAGTAAATCCATCGTGTCGTTCGTGAGTTATGCTGTCACGAACGGAAAGCATTTCATTTATATAAATAGGGTTTGTAACGGCCCTGCTTTGGACTGCTTCCTAACGTCAAAAACTTATTTTCATGCACGCATATAACGAAAAAGCGCAATAAATGTGGCATTTTTGAACATCTAAGTCTACCATAAGTTCTGTAGAACATCCATAAGACAAATATTATGTTCTATGGATGCTTAAAACAACGTGCTTATAACATAATGATATGCTTGTCAAAGTCAGCACGTTACTAAAATGAATGAGGTTAATAAAATATAATCAAGATTTTCCAATGGCGAAAGGATATCGTAGCTAATAGTATTTTATGCGTTTAAGATGATTGTTTATTAATTTTTCGAATAGGAGTGGAAGCTGTATCAAAATTTTATATGCGGCTTAAGGTTAGCAGTGCAACTATCCATTTTATCTTCCCTTTTTTCATGCGCCATTGATAAGATTGAAAAACGGAGAAGGAACCTCGAATAAATGATTGAACTTGAGTGAGATTTCTTTATGGAATCCATCAAAATCAACATGGCGATTTTCAAAGTTCACAGTCCTACAGTACAAGTCTACAGTACGGGTAAAACATTAGTAACACATTTGATTTTCAAATGTTCGATTTTTATTTTCTGCGTTTCTTTTGTAAAATTGTACAGACCAACGTCAGTATGAAGGAAAATACAAATACAATTTGTTTTATTATGTTGTGCGTAGCTACATCTCAAAAGACTCCCTCATAAGTAATGCGTAACAATTTATAACAAATACTAAACAACCTGTTGCTTCACGTAACATTTGAATCCCTATGCCTAATTCGGATACTATTTGAATCAGTGAGTTGCACCACAATCTTACTTTTAGGTAGTGTTTATTTTTATTCCAATATTTCAAATAAACGTTTCTTACATATTTTCAGCCGTCACTGTATTGGATTCTACAATCTATTCTGCATAATTTCACTATTGCATGAGGGTGTTAGAAATATGTCTAATGTTCATCTTGAATGCAACCTATCAACATATTTACAAACAACTAGTATACACGCTATTTCCAAACAGCCCAAAATTAAGTACGTTTGACTAAAATCAGTCAAAAGCAAGGCTACTCAAAAGTGAGAAAAGATAGTTCGTAGTGATAAGATGACAAACAGTCACCGATGTTTTCAAGAAGTAAAATTCAAGTTAATCGAACAAACATTGAACAAAAATGTGCTCGCTGTTCTGGTACAACGTTTGAACCGAATATGTGTAGAAAAACTTTTTCTAGACTAGACATGTTTGGTATTTTATCCTCACGACTTCTTTACAACAAAGTTCTTATATTCTTGTCAAAGAAGATGTTTCTGGTGTTACTTGGGATATTTACGTATTTATGGAGCACTAACAGTAGTAGTAGTATAAAATAATGGCTTGCGCTGTGAAAAACTGCAAACGAACCAAAACGCAATCACTGGGTTTACATTTCTTCCCAGTTCCAAAGAACATAGGGATCAGAAGAACGTGGCTACATCGATGCGGCATTTATGTAGAAAATCCAATGTCGTAGTTGCTGGAAACTAAGAAAATTTTAGTTTGCGTGAACCACTTTGAGGTGGTTTCGTTTACATACAATTTATTAATAGGATTAAGGGGACCCTCCCCTGGATTTGGGCAAAAATAAGATAAAGTTTGTATATTTTTGTGGAAGAATGAAAAGGCGTACGAACTTCCGGTTTTGACGATAAAATTTGATTATTATTCAAAATTTCAAAAAGATAAAAAAATGTGGAAATTCAAAATGGCGGCTACAAAATGGTGATGAGTTTAAGTTTACATTGCAATGAGTTTAAGTTTACATTGTCTGAAATTTAGTTCAAGCCGTAGAAAATTTCATTATTTTCCAAAAATTATAACTATATTAGATTTCTGTCCATTATAAGAGGCTTGAAGTTGTCGCCCCATGTTTTGCGCGCAGAGACTTACGGAAATCACTATTTTGTTGCCACCATTATGTATTTTCACAATTTTTTATCTCCTTGAAATTTTGAATAATAATTGAATTTTATCGTCAAAATCGGAAGTTCGTACGCCTTTTCATTCTCCCACAAAAAAAAAAATACAAAGTTTGCCTTATTTTTGCCCAAATCCAGGGGAGGATCCCCTTAATGGAAATACCCCTTTCTTTAATTCTAGACAGGATATTTTCGAATTGTAAATGTAAAATCAGAGAACGTAAATCACCGCATTTGTTTGTACCCATACATTCTGCCGCATATTAACTTACAGCTTAAATCTCCCGGTGAACGATACTCATTTTTGCAAGGTGAGGCAGATCCAATGGAACATTTCGATGAATCAACAGATGCAAACTTACTTTCAAGTTTCAACTGTTCGGTAAATTCCCTCAAATCAGATGGCAACACTGAACATTTCAGATACTCGCAGGACGGTAAAAGTCAGTGCACTGCAATTTCCTAAAGGCTGTTTGTTCAATAATTATTGAAATTATAGGATCCAAACTAGCTGACATAAGCTCGAGAGAGAACGTTACAAAAAATTGTAAGCAGACTATGATAGACCAAAGTGTTAAAATGTATTGTTTTGACGAAAAACAAAGAAATACAGTAATGCCTCTCAACAAATTGCATCATACAGTACTTTGCTGGCCACACTGACCCAATGTGTCCAAAGCTCGCCAGCATCTACCTTAACCTTACAACCAAGCGAAGGATCTGTTGGAAGTGTGTATTTGCCAAGTACAGATGGCTTAAATGAGTTCACCGTTGAAAGCTATTCGAAAGAGATTTATGTTCAAATTCAAACGATGGTAAAAACGAAATCTATGAATTATTTGGGGATTTCTGATGATAATTATTTTGTTTTAACTGCATTGACTAAAACTACTGGCATAAGTGAACGAGATTTAATGATAGTTTTACGGAAGATAAGATTGAATGAATCATATGAAGTTTTGAGCGAATCTGTAGGACTGACAGGTGCAGGTGTTAGGCAAATTTTTAACGCATGTGTTCCAGTAGTTGCCAGAGAAATTTTTTGGCCGGCATCCAACGAGATTAACAAGTTCCTGCCAGTTTCGTTTCCTAATAAGTACTCTACTATCCCGAATAAAACATTCTCATAGAGTTACAATTGAATATATTGTAACAATACAATAGAATCTATAGTATGTACAATTAAAAGTATTGTTCACAACGATAGGATGACAATAGGAGTTATTGTAACAACAGTAGAATCTAATGTAAACTGAGACATCAACAATAGAAAAGGGGGGTTGTTATGTATCTTAACCATAGAAAAAATCATTATTTTCCGAACAAATTTGAGTCAATTACTATTAATTGCATAGTTTCACAATTGTTGAAAATCCTAGCATATGGATTGAATTGTAGATCTATTGTAATGACAATATGCATTTTCATTTATCCGATTCATGAACAATAAGATTCATGATCGGAAATAGATTTTAGTGTTATATAATATTATTGTATTGTAATTGTATGGTTATTTTATCCGGGATCCAAAGCATTATTGATTGTTTTGAAGTGCAAATAATGAAAACATTTAGTCCCGTCCTACAGCTAATTACATACTCCCAATACAAATCGTGCCATACGTTGAAGCATTTAATATCGTGCATACCTTGTGGATTAGTTGCATTTATTTCCAAAGTATTTCCTAGACGTGCGAGTGGTCAGAAAATCGTCCGCCTGTCGGGTTATTTAAAAATTATTCAGCCGGGTGCAGGAGTATAGGCGGAGCGTGGCTTCAAAAACGTGGCTTCAGACATGCACAGTGTTGGAGGAGTATTTATTAGACCACTTAGTGTGCCTAATGATGAACCATTATCCAAAGAAGATTCAATATTGGCAAAAGAGATCTGCACATGCTGCACTACCATCGACCTTATTGGATAAATTTGATGATATTGTTATTATTGTTGCTGGTTTAGTCAATCTTCAAGCCAAATTGATTAGGTAACCAAGAACGTGTGCCAATAAAACACTGAACAAATTTAAACGTATTATTTTTATTCTCAGTTATCGAAAACAATGGAAATTAAGTTGTAGGGTATGGTGGGGTCACAAAGTTTTGCTAGCCCAGATATAAGTTTATTAGTTTATTAAAATCGACAGGTTTATTGCCACCCCAACGGTGGATGCTTGTTTCTGCCTATCTTTCCTTAGTACTCAAAACTAATCATATATTTAGGTAAAAATGTGCTCACACCAAAACTTATAGCTAGATTTCATTTTTTCTGCTATATAGAAATAAAATGTCAAAGCCTGGGGTTTTGATTAAAACTCTAGCACTTAATTATGCATGCTGCATAGATCATTTTAAGAAGGTGGTTTGCAATACTTCAAGACAGTGTTTGTGTGCCACCTAGGGCACTTTTCAATACTTTTTAAGGAAACTGCCACTTCCATTTTCCGTATCCTGTTTTCATTTAACACTTGATGCAGTAAAGTTGCTAATATTTATCAAAATTGTTGATGTTTTCGTCGACACGTGCCAGTTGCAGTATCTTCCACAAACAAGGAGAATCAGTTGGGGATGGAAATGAAAACTTCATTTCTGGATAGCGATGATGAAGATCAATTCTATCAATTTATATCTATTCATCAACAGATTATGTACGTATTCTAATGATGTTACTTAAAGCTAAACTAGAACGGTACATTAATGGTCATGACATAAAACAAACTAAAAAGTACACTATCAATGCGAATTAGACAGGTCTTTGAAAAACGACTAAACTTACGAAGAAGCATCTGGCGAGTCACGTTAAAATCAAACAAGGCGGAAATCCTATTAGAGGAGGTAACCGCAGCATCGAACTATTTCTCAGGGCTCGAGGTTGCATGTTGATGTTGATTTGCTCCAGAAGATCAGGACAGTCGATGTGGCCTTGCAAGATGTCTGCAATTAACGAAGCCCTGGCTGTATCTCTACGGCTATCAGGGACTCCAGGTTAATCAGAATGGCAACGTCTTTCGTAGCCAAGCAAACGATAGGGATCCGTCTACGGTAGTTTACGTAGCGCAAATCTGCATAAACCGTCGTTGAACAGCCTCTACTCTAACGACACTGTTGTTGTAATAGGAAGTCCACACAACTGAGCAATACTTTAATATAGAACGACACAAGAAGCAGTACAACGATTTGAGACGTGGCTTTGAACATATGAGACTGACAATCTCCTATGACTACAGCCAGATGACGGTCAGTGAGGTACGATTGAAACCATTGCAGCAGGCATCCGTCGATCCCAAGCCTGTCCAGTTTGGCAATAGCTATGCGGTGGTTCAATTTATCGAAGGTTGCAGACAAGTCGGTGTAAATTATATCCGTTTGGGCGCGTTTCGCCATACTGTCAGTAATGTAGGAAGTAAAGCACAGCAGATTAGTGGCGGTGGAACGACCAACCGCGAATCCGTGCTAGTCGGTACTAATATACGGTTTGCAGTGACCGAGCAGCGATTCCATAATTAAAAGTTTAGCAACAGCGCCAAGCGAAGTTATGCCGCAATAATTGCCAGCGTCGTTTGCTACCCTTTTTGTGTACTGGAAACATGTGCAAAAATTTCCAACAGCGAGGAAAAATACCAAACTATTCAGGTGTAGTTTGAGAAAGGACAAAGGAATCCCATCCGGCCCGAGATTGTGAGACAATTTGAGTTTAGAGCGAGCCTTGATTATGTCATCTGCATCGATGTCGACTTGGCCCAAGGTTTGACCTGCAAAGGGAACGTAACTGACCGCAAGTCGAATGTGGTCATCGCTCAATGTTTCCTGAAAACGCTAGAGCAATTTTTTTGGAAAATAGCTAGTAAATATTCTGCGCGGTGGAAGTCTTGTTGCCGTGGAGCGACATGGACGACGAAAGGCCAACTTTGTGGCGTTATTCGTTTACAAAGTTCCAGAATTGTTTAGGGCGTGACTTGAGCTTTCTCTGCATTCCACGCCGATACTGGAGAAAGCAACGTTTAGCGACTCGTTTGTTTTCGTGATTCATCCTAACAAAGTGACGACCTAGAAATAGTGTCCGGTGCTTTGTGAATTTTCTGAGGGCAGCTCTCTTGCCAGATTTTCAAGCGACGAAATTCAGCTCGTTTGCCAAGGTGGACAAAACGTATGACGATGGATTTTATTTGGAACGTAAAGAGTAACTCAGCGATATTGCGATGATTGGCACGAACAAAATCGTGGAGAACTGTGGCAGTTGAGATTTCGAAATCATGTTGGAGTTTTGAGCGTTACGTGACCAGTACAGGCGGATGATGAAGAGTTAGTTTCACTAGATGAGAGGAGCTTCGCATAAGAGTAGACCAGGTGTCGTGGGCGCTCACAAAACAGAGGTCTAAGCTGCGGGTGTTCTGGTTGATGACATGATTGATTTGAGGGAGAGTGGCTGAGCTGTAATTGTCCTGAAAGGAATGAAGTATTGGAATGCATGACAGAATGATTGGCATCAGGAAATAGAAATCCAATGTCAGATAATTTTCATGAAAGTCGCCTATCACCATAACTTCGTCGGTTGCTTTGGCATTTTCCAAAATCGCGAAAATCAATTGGCAATGGGTTGCAATTAGGTCTACGCTCGCGTATGCCGTCGGGTGGAATGAACATTCCACAAAGAAATAATGTACGATCGCCTAATTTGGTCGACGTCCAAACTTATTCCAAACGAGTCCAGAAGGGTTTTCAAGAGCCTTTGCTTTAAACTTTTGTACTTATAGCTACTAGTACGCCCCCACCTTTCGCTATTATCGTCATTCCTGTCACATCGAAATACTTCGCCGAATATCTAACAAGAGAGTGCTGCGTGAATCACCCAGGTCCCCGTGAGTACGATGATGCCGTACCTCTGGTCCAAATTAGCTATGCAGGAAATCGTCGACATCGCTGTTAATACCACCGACATTCTCACGATCTCGGTGATAGCAATCGGGAGCATGGATGTTTGAGCGTGATGGTGTGGGTGAGGCAGCCGAAGTACCGATGACATAACTAGAATGCCGAGGCAATATCAGGCAAAGGAGAAGCTAAATCGTGAATGTACTTGCCTGCTAAAACAGCCCGGAAGACCCCGGTGTGCATCTGGCCTCAGGGCCGAGACGACTATGCTGAACGGTGGCTGGAATTGGCACGACTGGGGTAGAGGAACCGGGGGCCTCAAAGTGCTTTCCACGATGCGCTCGGATGTGATGTGCGCTGATTCGTCTTTAAATCATGTAACTCTTCGTACAAGCTAGAAGTTGGTAGATAGTCAGGAAGTGAAAAGCTGGAATGCGTACTTGCCTGAGGCAACAGGCTGGAAGACCCCCTTTCTGGTACCCCGAACTCAATACCGGGATGACTCTGGTGGCGAGAATACTGGGAACAGAGCTGACGATGACCTGCCATCATCTATACTCCAGAATAAATTGAGGAGCATTTCTCCGAAAATTCTCGAGCCTCGAACTCAGGAAGAAGGAGGGTGTGGAGGGTGTTCTTAACCCTGACAAGGACAACAACACAAGCTCAGATTAAAAAATTCAGAGTTGTCGGTCCGATACTTACCGACTACTGTGCACCAAAAAACGTGAAGTGAGAAGCCTACAAACTGTAACCCCCGGGGCCCTTACGATAGAGAAATGTTAAATTTTGCATTGAACTTAGTAGCAATAAGCTACTAACGGAAGGTAGAGGAAAGGAATTTTGATATTAACAAAATGCATGTTGCTAGTTTTTGATACATTACATTGCATATGTTTTTTTAAATAACATCACGCTGATCATCGCTGCGACAACATCATGCAGTACGTGGCCAATGCAGAATTCGGTGATGTTGATATCCTTTTTCGACGCATCAATCACTAAGCCAACCCCGAAGAAGATCTTGTAATCTCTTCCGTCACGCTGGATATTGATATGAGGTCAGTAGTATGTGATTCTTTCAATGTGTTGAGTTTAACACCGTTTATCAAAACACCAAGATGGATCCAGGTGCTCAAGGTTACCGGTACGTTCAAAAATTCCCTGAGCCGGTGACGCAGATCACTTACCACTAAATAGCGACTACCACTTTCCCGCCGTCGATGCCTTCTCAGAATGTCCGGAAATCGAGTCGCATCATGGTTCTGCTATAATTGTATCCTTTGCGGTATCTCTGCTCGGGGATGTTGGAAACATTGGTGTCGGAAATCAGCACCCAATTCCACAAGCTCGAAGTTCACCCAGTTCTGCGTTACGAAGACACCTAACAGCTGCACCGTTGCACCCACAGTCGGATGGCTAAGCGGATAATGTGTAGATACGTTCTAACGGGCG
>JASCZW010011739.1:0-30974 GCA_034211315.2 Aedes japonicus
CACGTTGTTGGCGGCGTACCACCTACGGTCCTTTTTACCGTAATGGCAAGATGCCAAATCCGGCCAAAACAGTACGGAACAACTGTGTTTCTTCAGGAAAGGCAGCAGACGTTTATTCAAACACTCTTTCACGTAAATTTCTGGTTGACAGTCCCGGAAGCTATGCAAATGCTGCTTTTCAAGCCACAGGTACAAATGGTTTGCCAAACCAGATATTTCTTTGCGAACTTTGACAGTTTTGTGTGCTTGAAAATATCTGCTACCTTTCCCCTTCCTTTTGCCGTATAAAACTCCTGAGGGATTCCATCCAGAATGTGCCGGAAATCCCAAAAATCATACCCGATCATCATTGATTTGGATGAAACTTGGCACATGAGTTCGGTACGTTGGAAAAAAATCCACTGGTGTAAGTATAATTTGGGTTCAAGAGTAACTTTTGAGATAGGCATATGTGTTTTTTCAACATTTACTTGGAAAATCGTAGTTCAAAACCATTACATTTAGAGAAAAACTTATAAAAGGGAATTGTAGGGAACTAAAAGCCTTTTTTTAAAAATATACACAGAAAAAAAATTTTTTTTTCATCAAGAAAAAATCAAAATAATTACTAAAAATATAATATCTAAAAAAGACATATCTTTAATATTTTTTTAATTTGTTGTATGGAAATTTGAGGAAAAAAAGACACGTTTTAAAAAAAATTCTAGGATGGACGCTCTTATAATAAAAAAGTGTTTTCAAATAGCGAACTTTGGTGTATATTTCAAATTTTGGTTATTCATTCTATAAATAAATTTTGATGTTACAATATGGTTTTGGAGATCATTACAAACAATAATAATGATAATGATAAACCACGTAAACTGCAACCGTTTTCAAGATATTTCTGATTTTCTTTCAATAAAATTTCAAACCTCAAAATATACGCCCTTTTCATAAATTACTCGTGATATTAAAACAACAATAGCTAACGATTGTTTCTCTTGTGTTTTGGCCTTTTAAAACACATGTATGTGCCTCTTACTTACTCGTTAACAGCTCGTCGATTGAAAAAGCTTCACTTAAAGTTATAAGACAAAAATAATGAATTATGGTTGATTTATATTTATATATACCATTTATTAGTCTCGGTCATTGATATTACATAAACATTATATAAACTATTGATTGCTTTTATATATATTATGAATCCTGCCTCTTCGTCATTCGAAAACAGTTTTACAAAAACTTCGTTTTCTGAAATTGAACGAATGAGTGGTACTTTGTGTACCTGCAATCGTTTTAGTCTGTCGGTAATCATTCCATTCTGCTACCCCCTGTTCATACTACTTCATGTGATACATAACAAAACGACATTTTTGTTAAACAATCATCACTTTTTTGGTTCGCCCATTCGAATAACTCTAATGCACTTTTTATATGGGTGTTCATGTTGTACAGCAAGGCTTCTGTATATCTTGCCATTCGTTTTAATGTACACACCAATTGCATCGCAAGTCCCTTACCGTGGATGTTGCGAAAAATGCCATTCAGCATCAATATTGTATTTCTTTTTAAACTTACAAAGGCTTGCAAAGTTCTTCCTATTTTTATATTGGGATGCTGCCCCGTCAGACATAAATGTAGCTTTCTTTACTTTAATTTTTGTTTGCAAAAGCTTATTAGTTTTGAAATAAACACCTGCACTGCAATCGTATCATGTTTCAACACTTCTGGAGATAACAATGAAAACTGATATTTTTAAGTATTCCAGATTCCGTGTAATAAATGACAAAAGGGTGAATAGTGGCTTGCTCATTACTCCAGTGACTACTTTGAACAGCATCTTGAAAACAAATGAATAATTTTTCAGAAAAATCACTAAATTATTATTACTTCGCCGTCTTTAAGACAACTTTTATAATCTCTCAAGAAACTAGACTGCTTGAGATTTGACAAAATCGTGGGATACTAACTGTTCCAACTTTTCACAAAAAATAAGCAATAAATTCATCAATTGGTTTAACAAGTGTCTCTAAACTACATCTATCAGTTGAAATCCATTGCTCAAAAGATATTTCAACTAGACCACGTTTTTCTAATTTGTCTGTTAAACTACTATCAAAATCTGAAAAGCCTGGACATCGTTCGCATTCACTGAGGTAACATTTTTAGTTCTGCTGATGAGCTACATAATATTTCTTCAAAACACAATTTATAATCATTCTCGAATGAATATTTTCTAAGACCATGAAGCATCGAATTAATGTTCTCATGAATGGTGCAAACACAAATGTTATGAGAACCTGTGCTGCCAAGTAATTTGCAATGCTTTGGTCTTAGTGCTGCAAAAGAGCTAAACCCAACAGCATTTTGATGCATCTCTTGAAATTTAATGAAAGCTTCTCTTAATGAACAAACTAAAAGGCGCTTTTGAATATGAACCCTCTTACCTTCACTCCTCACTGAAACGCACAGAAGAAAATAATTAATTTTAACAAGCGTGTAGAATATCCCCTCGTTTAAATTCAAGCTAAAGGAGGCGTAAACAACGAAATTGTTAGCAACTTTTCATGTGCCATACAACAATATTGGCAATCTTTCATACAACAGGCTGGATTCAGGCGTTATCTGGCATAAATTTACATGAAATATCCCATTATATTCTGGCAAATCTAGCATTCCCTTTATGTGCATTATATAACGCAGAAAATTCAATGTTTCTTTTTATCTGTGCGTAGTCGTTCATACCAGGGGTTGCTCGTGTAATCTCATCACTGTCGTAAAATTGCAAAATTTGGTTTTTTATTTCCGGGTTCAGACCGTGTCCCAGCTTTTCTAGGGCAGCTAAAACACCTTCGTGCTTTGCAAGTACTTAGCTTGTGATACGATGTACTTGTTTGTTATTCCAAATTCTGCCATTACTCTTTGATTTGTCCAAGATTGTGGTAAAACCGAAAGTATCCTTACTTGATCGTCCCTCGAAGTTTCTGGATCAGCATACCGGTCCTTTAGCTGCGCGATTATTCTCGTCATATTCGGCTGCTTTCACTTTCAATTGTTCCAGGTCATCCTCCTCCGCTTGATCCCCAAATATGTGTGTCCGAATGCCGTCTGAAACATCTTTGAACTTTTGCGGGCATAATTTACGTTCAGGAACTTTTTTAGCCGATATTGGCGAAACGTTGATTCCAGCTACGCCCTTGTTAAATAGCTCAATATTATGGCGCCTTGAATAATCTTGCACACTGCTATCAGATGGCACTGCACTGGCACATATTGCCGATGGCGTTTCCTCGAGACCATACAAGTCTACTTGCCGTGATGTAGATGGTCGTGGATCCATAATGTTAGTAATTGATGGTTTCTCACTAGGCTCCGAAATTGCAGCATGGGATTGTTCCGTTCTATTTAAATGTAAACGACAATTATCACAAATCATCAAAGAAGTGTCCAAATGTGTTTTGCCCATAAACTTGAGTTTTTGACATTTTGTTCAGTTAATTTACGAAGGTTTTTTTGAGCACCGTTTAGTGGGAAACGGCATACAACACTTCTTCATGTTAAACTCCATTTTCAGTTCACTCAGATAGATTTTACTGATGAATGCGACTATGTATGAGCATATATATTGGCTGTGGTACCTTTGGAAATGCAAGTATAAAACATCTCTGGTAGTTTACAGGCAGCGTACATTAGCTGTTTTTTAAGAGAAGATATACCTGACATACGTTATAGCTGCTATTTGTCTACCTACCTTAAACAATATGTGTTACTTTCATCGCTACATCACCGAACTGTTCGGAGTGTAGTTTTCACACACTACACCCGACCTCTAACATCGTTGGAGCTTGGCAAAATAGTCAGCAGTTCGATTAATATGCTTCTTCTATATGACCCTCCGCATAATTTCATCATCTGTCCATTTCACACTTGTCGCCCCTGCGACATCTATCTCGCTGTTACTTTCATCGCTTTAGCAAATTCGCTCCCTTCATTCTCTGAGCGGCCCGACCGATACAGCCATAAAACAATTATAAATATATTGATTGCAATATTAAAACAATAGTGCTATTTATCTTGTTCTTTTCAAATGAGTCTTCTTATCATCCTGATATCAAAAGAAAAGAGGACATTAGAGTAATGTGAACGTTATAATATGAAGATCTTGGAAAATTTATCATTTCTGGTGGAAATCTCGATTAACTTAAGAAAGAGCGAATTTTCTGAGGTTTTTTCATTCTATTGAAATAAAATCCGAAAAATCTCGAAAACGGTTGCGTTCAGGTGATTTATCATTATCGATCATTATTGTTTTTAATGATCTCCAAAATCATATTGTATAATTAATTTTCATTTATAATAATGAATAACCAAAATTTGAAATATGCACCAAAGTTCGCTCTTCGGAAAACTTTTTTATTATAAAAGCGTCCATCCTAGAGTTTTTTTCAAAACGTGTCTTTTTTTCTCAAATTTCCACAAAACAAATTTGAAAAATATTAAAAATATGTTTTTTTTATATTTGATTTTTAGTATTTATTTTCGATTTTTCTTTATGAAAATAATTTTTTTTTTTCAGTGTTCATTTTTTTACAAAGCCTTTTTAGTTCTCTACAACTCACCCATATAAAGTTTTTCTCTAAATGTAATGGTTTTTGAACTACGATTTTTCAAGTAAAATGTTGGAAAAAAACATACACCCATCTCAAAAGTTACTCTTGAATCCAAATAATCTTAACACCAGTGGATTTTTTTTTTCAACATACCGAAGACGTGTACCAAGTTTCATCAAAATCGAAGATAGTTGAGTTTGGTGACCGACCGATTTGGCGTGGAATCAGTCTCCTGTCCCGGAAGCTGCTTGTAGTCGGCTTTGGCCGTCGTATTTTGTTTATCATCGCGATTTGGAGTCACTACCTTCTTGTTAGTCAATAGTCCGGCTCGTTTTTTGGCTCGATGCACGGTTGTAGACGATACACCCAGCTTATTTGCGGCATCTCGGAGAGATAGGTTAGGGTTTCGCTTGAAACTACCGGCAACTCTCTTTGTCGTCTCAGCGGCTTCCGGTTTTCGCCCCGATCCAGACTTCCTGGCTGTCGACAAACGTTCCCCAAACACTTTAATTACATTTGTAACGGTTGATTTGGCAACATTTAGCGATTTTGCCAACTTTGCGTGCGAGTAGCTCGGATTTTCGCGATGCGCGAGCAAAATTTCGATACGCTGCTCTTCTTGCTTGGACGGCATTTTGACAACTGAAGAGTGAATTCCAAAATCAAAATAGGAGCAACATTCTACACACACACACCTTCAAAATGAGGGGTGTTCAGGTTTTTTAAATGCAAAATTGAAAGAAATACGTCAAGTTGATATTGACCAAATTTTGACCGTATCGCCCTTTATCTGGCCCAAGTCATGGATGACAATTACGCCTTCCTTGATGGAAATCGTCAAATCGAGATCCGCGAAGGTCTAATTATCTTCCAACAGTCTACAGTTAGTTTAACCCTATTTTTAACAAACCACCAGACGGATATCCTAATGTATATTGCATTATGTTCATTTCCTGTAATAAGCGCGTTTCGTTGGATGGAGATCCTCCATCCATTCCGTGGGTTTCGTTGGAAGCTTTTGGAAGCCCCTTTCGTGGGTCAAATTTTCCACCTTGTCGACGGTGAAAGGGCTTATCTCATGCCATAAACCTGCATGTGAGGCCAAGAATTTGACCAGTAGTGAAAGTATCACATATTCTAGTAATTTTTTCACTGCCACGTCGTAGAACGTTTATATAAAGGCACTAACATCAGGTGTGATACTGGCCGCAATTCCCTCCTAAATTTCTTACTTTCAATCTTAGGGAAACGACTAAAAGTACACTTTTCATTTTCGTGGCATCTTATGTTGTTGTTTATCCATATGTTTTATAGAATGAATAACCAAAATACCTGGCTTGATAATGGTATAATAAGTTAATGTAATTGCAACATCTTCAAAAAGGGTGAATTTTTTGAACGGGGTAATTATCTGACTGTTCGAAGTGAGGCACATAGTCATAGAAAAGTGTTACTCAAGACGAACGATGGCAAGCTGCTACATTAGATATAGGACGTGGAGGGCCCGCTTAGGATACAGCACTTGAAGCAGTAGAATAAACCTTTCCATGTGGTTTATATCAGTACCAATGCTTGATGACACATACACAATCTCCTAGGGTTATCGTTTTCTAGTTACCTCTTTGTTTGCATAGCTCAAAGATTTCAGACACGGCACATCAGACCGGCCGCTCTAATTTAAAGTTTGTGGGTGGGTGTGATTTGAGGCGATTAAATTGTATCCCTCATACCACACTAAAAATTAATTGAAAGGAAAAAATAAAAAATAAACCCGCTAGATAGGAGGTAGACTAGTTCTCTTAGAAGTTTCAAATTTGTTCTTATTCGAAAGATTTTAAATTTGGGATAACAACTATATCCCAAGATGTAGAGTAGACTGTAAGACTGTAGGGTTCGGACAAGTTATTTTTTGTTTTTTTTTTCATTTATGGTTAATTTAGAATGACTCAAACTTTTTAGTCAGGGAAACGAAAAATCGTAATGAGAATATCACCAATAGTCTCATTAAAATATTTTTCTTCTCATTTTTATGTTCCTCACTCTCTGCACGCGGCAACGTGTGTTCATTCCGGATTTCAAGAGTTGAATGCTGCCCAAGTTAAACTCGACAGATCAATAAGGGGAAAGAAGATGGTATGTATATGTAAATTGAACTGTCCAGCCTAGCAGCCTACAGGATAATCGGAAAATCAGGATAATCAAGAGCACAGGGAGAGAAGTATAGCCAGGACCAAGTAAATATATACTAAATCAAAATTTTTATTCACAAATTGCTTTAAAAAGATTTTAGGTTAAACACTCACTACACGAAATAAATATAGCGTACAAGTGAAAATTCGATGTTTAACTCTTTAGTTGCCTTCTTCGAAGTGAGTTGGATATTTTTGATAAACCTTGAACCAAAACAAACAAAACGTGTGTTCATTCAACTTTATTGCTCTACCTCTAATAGTTTAATTCATAGATTTATGCATTGTTCATAAGAAATAATCATACCGTACAAATCTGATTGATTTGATTTTTCTCTTCAGATTTACCTGTATGATAGATTTAATACTTCGTTCTTCCTCCTTGAGCTGCAATAACATCTGCGAGACGTTGTGGCATTGAGTCAACCAATGACTGCAGTACAGCGATGTTGATATTTACCCATTCGTCTTGAATAGCTGTTTTGAGTTGCAATAGTATGTCAAACTGCCTTCCATTTGCATAAACTCTTGCTGACAAGATTCCCCAAAGATTTTCTACTGGGTTCAAATCACTACTTATAGCCGGCCACTCCATAACATCGATGTTTCATGACGCTAGAAAGGATTTTGTTTGTTTGGAAGAGTGTATTGCAGCATTATCCTGCTGAAAAATCCAGTGTTCACCCCACAAATTATCGCCAAAGTCGATCAGGACGTTCTCAATAAGGTCTATGTACTTCCCTGAATTCATTTTGTGTGAAATAATGCATATTGGTTTTTTTTCGCGATATTCAAATGCGGCCCAAATCATGATTGAACCACCCTGAAAGTTCCTTGCGTTACGCGTCTCAGGATTTCGGTGAATATCCCTCCAATACATCTGGCATCCATCAGGTCCGTCCAAATTGAACTTCTTCTCGTCCGAAAAGATGACAGATTTCCACTCATCTAGCCAAAACGCGTGTTGCTCAACGAATTCCAACCTTGCAGCCTTATGGCGACGAAGAAGCTGTGGTGTTTTCACTCTTTGTTGATACAGGTATAACTCGATAGTACGTACATCAGCTTTCTGACTTCAAATCGAAATTGCATAAATACTACTGGATGTATCGAATATCTAATTCAACCAAAATACAGAGCAAAAGATTGCTCTTTCTTTTGGTTATATAAGTTTTCAGATTCCACAGTAATTTTTATGCAATTGCGATTTGAAGTGCAAATGCTGATGTACGTACTATCGAGGTATACCTGTATTGGATGTTGGGATTTTCCTTCAGAATTTGCAGAATCCTCCTTTTGGTCAACGGGAGAGACATTTCAGACTTTATTTGACCTGCACTCAAGTTTCTTTTGACGGCCAATCGCCATACTTCCCGTTTTCCACTAGTAGATAGCGTAGATGGCCAACCGCTACGTTTGTCTGTACCATACTTTTTCGGATATTTGAGAAAGTTGATGATCGTTCTCTTATTCCGGTCCCTCTGAGCAATTTGATGAATAGAGTGTCCAGATTCTCTGTAAGTCGTAATTTTTGTCCGTTCTGCAAACGACAATTCTTTTCCCCTCGGCATTTTTACGAAAAAGCCTAGGAAATATATTTGAAACCAGAAAAACAATATGCTAGAATCACGGTTAGATATCTATCTTCTGACACCATTGCTCATTCCGAAGAATAATTTACTTACAATCACAAATCCAGGTGTATGAGATCGATGCACGCTTTATTTGTTTCCTACTGGGATGGGAACTTGAAAAATTCTAAGTCAAACTGCTGCTTGTGTGAGCGCGTAAACAAAAAATTTCCGGTGCCCCCAGCTGGCGGATACACTGTCAAACGAAAAACCTCAATTGAGCATTGAAAATAATCCTGTAAAATTACGAATCAAATCTAGATTTATGTGTACGGTATAATCATTTCGCGCACTGTACTAGTACCGATTAATATACAAATTAAACATTTCAGGCCATTTTGTAGCATCGCAATCATCTCAATGTGGCGCCATGTCAGCCATTACCCCTCCTTCTTTATCAGCCTTGGATTGACTTGCGCTTTTACTGCCCTACCCTGTGCTGCAAAATGAAAACGAAAAAATGAAAGTTCCCTAAGCTTCTGGAAGCATAATTTTTTTCCTAAGCTTCTGATACGCTAAGCTAGGATTTTTTCAGAATCGAGGAACATTTTTTCTCTTTTTTATGCTACTAACCGAGTGGTCACGAAGTTTATGCACCAAATCAGCCAGCCCTGGACGCGGTCTAGGTAGCCGAGAATTGCGGTGAAATAGATCGATAAAAGTACGAAGGACCTTCCCAACCATGGCCTACATGCAGTTTTTGTAAGAAAAGGATGCAAAGACTGCACTTAAAGAGAAATATCATCAGTCCTACACAGTCAGTATATAAGAAATCCAACAATAATCAAATACCATAGAAATTTTATCAATAACATACATGTTTTTAAAGAGTACTTACATAATTTAACATAAACACATTAAACATTTCAGGTCATTTTGTAGCAACGCGGCCATCTCATTTCAAGAAGTCTACAAACCCCTTACCCAAAACTCATCCTTATCCTCTCCCATGGCGTTCAAGTAGTCCGCATAGACCAGTTCGCCATTACCCCTTCCTAACTCTCGGCTTTGAATTGACTTGCGCTTTCATTGACACACCAAACGCTGCAAAATGAAAATGATAATTCCCATCCTTAACTCCGAGGAAAATTTCACCAAAACTTTGGGAAAGTCCTCTCTAGAATTTCTAGAGGAACTCC
Organism: Aedes japonicus; assembly: GCA_034211315.2. Taxonomy (NCBI): domain Eukaryota; kingdom Metazoa; phylum Arthropoda; class Insecta; order Diptera; family Culicidae; genus Aedes; species Aedes japonicus. The sequence continues at coordinate 9,555 of JASCZW010011739.1, forward strand.
CTTAAATTTGTTGGAAGTTTTTCCTGCTCTTTCTAAGAAGTTTTCTCCTGAACTTCGGAGAAGTTTGTTGCTGAACTTCTGAGAAAATCTTGCTCAAACTACTAGGGAGTACCCACTATTCTTCTTGAAAGTTTCTTTCTGTTGTTTGAAGAGCTTCTTTCATGATCTATGAGAAATCCTTATTCTGAAATTCTGAAATGTTCTTTTCCTTACTTCGCGAAAGCTCTCTAGTATTTCTAGAAAGTTCCAACTAAACTTTTGGGAAGTTTTTTCTGGACCTTCTGAGACGCCCTTTCCTGTATTTCAGAGAAGTTCGCTTTTGAATTTCTAGGGCGTTCTGAGCTTTGTGGAAGTTTGTTTTGTTTTTTTTATAAATTTTAGATAGCGCCCTCCTTTACTTCGGGAAAGTGTCCTTGACTGGGAAGTCCATCTTGAATTTTTGGAAAATCTATAAAACCTCTAGAATGTTTCAAACTTCTAAGTAATCCTGAGCATGAGAATGAGCATGATTGACCGCCGAGGTTGCTACTCCGTTATTGCCAGATCAGCTGTGATTACACAGAGAACCAACAGATGATGCTTGGGACTAGCATACATCTTCAATGTGTAAAAACTGGTGATCCCAAACTAAGGCAATACCGGCGCCGGCCCCGTCCGAATGCAGGTCAAGTAAGGAAAGGGTAGGAATATGTTGACGTGATACTCGCTTTATTGGAAGCCGAGAACACCTCTGCACTTCCACGAGAAATCACTGGGCTTTTGGATAACAGGATTGGGTAGCAGCAGGGTTCGTTATGGTTAACGATAAGCTGTCAATGAATATGCAAATTCCGATTTGAAACCGATTTAAACCAACAGTAAGGATGCTATTGGGGCCACTCACAAAGTGTGATTGTGGTTTTCATTGGGAATACAAAGTGATTTTTTAATAATGCTGAAAAGCCGATTTTGACCGGTTTAAACCAACAGTAAGGATGCTATTGGGGCCACTCACAGAGTGTGATAGTGGTATTTCATTAGGAAAACAAGTCAATTCATCTCAACGCCTAAGAGCCAACTTGGACCGATCTACACCAACAGTACGGATGCCGCTGTAGTCACTTAAAAAATGAGACAGTGGTTTATTTGTTCCAAGATAGGGTGGCTCGACGAGCATGGCGAACGAATAATTTGGATCACAATTAATTATGTACCTCACCACCGACCCATCTTACCCGGCGAACCACGACTTTTCATGCTCACTCGATCACTCGCGCAACGAACAATAGGCAACCGAAACAATAGACAAAACGCTACGCCCGATAACAAAATATTGCGGAACGAACTGTCGACACAGCCGATTCAACCAATTAAACTGATGGCCGACGCAAACCTATTAAAAATAGATTTTATGAATATAAATACAATGGGTAACAATTACCTGTCTTGCTCAATGTCCTTGAGAGCACTTACTACCTCACGAGTCGCCTGTACCCAACTCCGCAGGCATCCGTTCAGTTTCTCACTCTGTTCCAAACTTTTAAGTAGTCCTGTCTCTAAACTTCTTCCTGAAGCTCTGAGAAGTCATTTCCTGATTTTTTGGAAAGTATTCTCCTTTACTTCCGGAAAATAAGATCTTGAACTACAAAGATGTTTGGTTTTTATTTTTTTGGGATATTCCTGCTTGAACTACTAAGAAGTTTTTTTTTCTATACTTCAAGAATTCTAGGACTAGTTTCATAAATAACTTGACTCGTAGGTCGATATGCTAATCCCAAGTGCAAATATACTGAAATGATGCGCTTAGAAGTACTTAAGAAAAAAAAAACAGATTTCTAAGATTAATTTCAAAAGTTCATCACATTTTCCGTTGTTCTGAGTCTTCGTGTGTGACTGGGCTTGCGAGCTTATGTTAGGACCACAAACGACAAAATGAAATTTACTTTTTGAGGACGCAGAACAAACGGAGCGTCGTTGGGCACAAGTCACCGTAAAGCCACGCTAAAGAGAAAGATCAAAGCAGGAAATGAGCTTTCTTCGAAGGCATGTGTTTGAAAGTAAATAGAAGCTCATGGGGTGACGCTTATAAGGTAGTGATGTCCAAATCCAAGGTATCGGCGGCTGCTACCGAGCAATCACCAGAGTTACTGCAGGTGATAATTGGGGGACTCTTTCCGAACCACAACCCGAGTCTTCTGCCTCTCCCCACCGTATAGTTGTTCCACGATCAGCGATCCGGTACGCCGAACAGCCACAATCACGTGGGCAATGACGACAGCACCGTGAAGGCCAGGGGTGAGGCGATGGTGATGACATCGTTCTAGAGAAGTCGCTCAAGGTGAACAAAGTGCCAGGACCAGATGGTTTACCGAACCTTCTTTTTAATAGACTGCTTCATCGGTTCGTCTCTTGAAATTCAGGGAAGCTCTTTCCAGATTTTCTGCAAAGCTCTTTGCTATAATTCTGGAAAATTTCCTCGTGATTTTTATGGAAGTTCCTCATAAAGGTTTTGGCAGTCAATCCTGATTTTCTTCTTCACAGCTAACAATCCAACCTAACCTTCAAGAAACATTTCGTAAGTTTTCTCTGGACTTAATTACTTTCTAAACATCTATTTGTCCCATCCTGAACTGAAACGAAACTTTGTCCAAAGCTTTGGGAAAGTTCGCTCTAGAATTTCTTGGAAAAGCGTCTTAAATTTGTTGAAAGTTTCATCTTGAACTTCTGAGAAGTCCTCTGCTGAACCTAAGAGAAATTTAATTCTGAATGAAGTTTGCAGAAGCAGATAATTTCTGAACTCCATGCAAAGCGCTAGGAGTGGACAGTAATTTTATTGCTAGAACGAACAGACATGAAGAGAAATGTATTGATAGTTCCGTATAGGGCAACGGCAGGCTTTGAAATTGAAAGATGCAAGTTTCGAAAACGAGCAGAGAGCATTTGGCCTCCTGCATGGGGTAGTATGGCAAAGGGTTATGCGCCTGATCAGATACTACCGTTCAAATGCCCTCCGCTCGTTTTCAAAACTTGTATCTTTAAATTTCAAAGTCTGCCGTTGCCCTATACGGAACTATCAATACACCCAAGTAACACAAAATGTTTCATTGTATGCATTTGTACTTTAATGTGACAAATAATTATGCAACCATTCCGCTGATTGAAAACCTTATAGGGTACTACTATAGAATTGGAATAGCGCAGAAGGAGGAGCCTGTGAAACAAAATTTTAGTCTGAAAAAAGATCTGAAGCTACAGTAAAACAAATTTTGTCAATTTTCAAAAAGATATCCATGAACCAGGATTGAACCATGAATGCCAAGCTTACAAGATTAGCCTTTTAACCACTCGACCATTTCAACATGTGAGAAATGTAACATTAGACTCCTATTAAACCTTACCATCGTTATTTTAACTATCACCGATGTGATAAAGGACATACCCAAGTAGCACCGAAAACATAAATTGATCGGCCTTGGAAAGATTTGTTATGTTTTGATGAATATTCGATTACGCTTAAGAAAATACAAATTCTAGCAATTGTTCCGCTGCAAATGATGTTCGGTAGTATAAGGAACCGGCTATAGCAATATTTAATTTTTCATTATACTGGCATGGTTCTGGCATGGAATTGGGATTTTGAATGTTTCAGAGGTAAAAATATATAAGATTTAAATACATATTTGATAGTTGTTAGTCTTACTTAATCGTACAGAAACGGTCATTCGAGGTCCAATACGTCATGCAAAAAACATACGTAACTAGGTCTGTTGGCATTTGTCGTTTCTGTAATATGTTTGTTTCTTGAAATACGGAAGACTTGTGTTGCTACAAATATACAACATAATTTTCAAACAAGATGGCAGACGTAAACAAATAAGTTCTATATCAACAAAATTAAACAAATATATGACAAACAGATTTGTCTTATAAGTAAATGTAGACTTGAATTACATAAAACGTACATCTTCATGACTAAACTAGTCAAATTGCACTTTAATAGACCTACAGCATGACACATGGAAATTATAACCTTTCAATTTATGTTTTCGGTGCTACTTGGGCACTTTCTCTTCATGCCTATTTGTTCTAGTAATAAAATTACTGTCCACTTCTAGCGCTTCGCATGGAGATGAGAAATTATCTGCTTCTGCAAACTTCATCAAAGATTACTTCCGCGCTTGGGAGAATACAAAAAATAACAATCAAAGTTAATTCTGAAGCTCGGGAAAGATTGTTCCTGGATTTCTGAGAAAGTCCTGCTAGAACTACTGAAAGTATCCAAAATGCTTCTGAAAAGTTATTTTTCCCCTGTTTTTTTCAGAAGAATCTACCTGAACTTCTGGGGATTCCTGAACTTCGAGAAAGTTTAGTTCTGAAATCCCGCGATGTTCGATTCTAAACTTCAAGAAAGCACTCTAGCACTTCTGGGTAGTGCCAAATAAACTTTCGGAAAGTTTCTTTCGGATCTTCTGAAAAGTCCTCTCCTGAACTTTAAAGAAATTTTTTCCTGGAATTTTTGAGAAATTTCTTCTTGAACTTATGTAGTGCCATCTCTGGTAAGCTTTTTCCTGAAATTTGGGGAAGTTTTTACCTGATCTTATTCTTTCAAAACTTCAGATGAGTCCCATTTGAACTCCAAGGAAAATTGTATTGAAACTTTGGGAAAATCGACTCCAAAATTTATAATAAAATACACCTAAAATTTGGAAGTTTCTTCCTGAACTTCTAGAAAGTCGTCTTCGGAAATTTGGGAAGTTTGCTCCTTAACTTTGGGGATGTTTATCCCTGAACTTTTGAGAAATTCTTGCTTAACCTTCAAGAAAGTAGCATCAATGCTTCTGGAATGTTTCATTCTGTTCATTGGAGAGGTTTATTTCTGAACGTTTTAAACTCTGAAAATCTGAAATGTTCTATTCTAAATTTTGGGAGAGCTCTCAAGCATTTCTGGGAAGTTACATCTAAACTTTTAGGATTTTTCTTCCGGAAGTTCTGGGAAGTTCATTCCTGAACTTCAGAGAAGTTCTCTCCTGAACTTCTAGGACATATCGTTTTGAACTTTGCGGAAGTTTGTTCTTGCATTTTCGCAAAATTATTGGCAGTGCCTTTCCCTGGTTAGTTTCTTCCTGAGAATCTGGGAAGCTTTTTCATCAATTTCTGGATAGTTTCATCTTGAATTTCTGGAATGGACTCCAGAACCTCTAGAAAGCTCCAAACTTCTAAGAAGTCCTCTTCCCTAAACTTCTTCCTAAAGCTCTGAGAAGTCCTGATTTTTTAGGAAGTTCTCACCTGCACTTCTGGGAAGTATGAACTTGAACTGTGGGAATGTTTGTTCCTGAGTTTTTTGAATTAGATGTGCCCTTATTTCTGGGTAGTTATTACTATACTTCAAGGAAGCTAGGACTTATTTCATAAACCACTTAACTCGAGGGTAAATTTACAAATCCCTAGTGTAAATGTACTTAAATGATGCGGTTAGAGGTACCTTAAAAAAATCATAGCTCTAGGATTAATCTCAAAAACTCACCACTTTCACTCTTGTTCTGAGTCTCCGATCAGCCACACCGATTGAGCTTGAAAGTCAATGTTAGGATCACAAAAGTAATAGTATTCAAACAAGAATATAGAATTTACTTTTTGTTATTCCGACTCAAGGCACATTGGTGGTCCTAATGAATCGTGCGTCTGGTTAATTTCACCACAAAAACCGCTGGTGATGTCCACCTCAATTTTAATTTGTTCGGTGAGTCAGTCAAACTGACAGAAATAAGGATTAGACATTTTTGCTAGAAATAAATTGTTTTCATGTTAATTTACCTGCAAAAAACATAATGGTTTAATGTATTTCTTAACTCCTGAGGCGATTACCACCAACCAATGAAAAACGCGTATCAAAACAAACTCTTACTCGACAAAATATGACACATCAGTCACTAGTTTTCGAAAGGTCGATTGAGTCTAGCAACTCTACAAAATTTCGTCGATATCGACAACTGTAATAGCAAAATAGACCTGTCGAGCAAAGGCACGGATATGGATTACCAGATAAACTGATGTGCTGGCAAATGATTGCAAGGCAACGATTAAATATCACTGGCATTCCAACATTTATGTGAATTTTTAAGTTTCCCTGAATTTCTCACACGTCAAACAACTTTTATACAGAAAAAAACCCTTTTTTGCCTAACACACCAGCAACCCAGAATCGCCCAGAAAAAATAACCCAACTCAATTCACACTTCAATCCATTCGGACGAAGAGACATTCCAGCTGGCTGTTCGGCAAGACAACAGTCAAACCAAACCTTGAAAGGAATTGATGTCCTGCGTCGAAAACGGCAAACTTAATTACGATCGGCTGTGAAAGATAAAAGCTCAGCAAACAATAGGTGCAAAAAGCATCAAGCATCGACAATGTCCGTGTTGGGCCCTGGCCGCCTCCGGCTAGATTGTTAAGGGAATCAGGACAAAAGCAAAGCTCCGTGTGGGTTTGGCTGGAGGACGACCGGCAGATAAAACTCTAGACCGATGGGCTTAGCAACAGAGCGTAAAAAAGTGCCGTGGTTGGCAAAACTAGAAAGCAGAAAAAAGCTTATCGTTGCAGCTGGTTTACTACGAAACAAATAACAAATTAAAAGCCTGAATAAATGGGGGTGTGCTGAGTGATGATTGTCTCGCAAATGAATTTATCCGGTCTGAAAACTCTTCATCCTAGGCTTGCAGGAATTAATTGTGAAAATGCTATGACGAGGATGTACCGGACGAACAAGTAAACCTTGATTGATGATGTTTCACCACTAAGACAGCAACTGCCTCAACGAACCACAGCAAACTTCCAAGCGAAAGGGCATTCGGATGAAATGAGAAAACCGCAAAAGGGGAAAAGCCATTAAACCTATTTGTGCTATAAAATAATTTCATTAAACTCGAAACATATCTCTACATCGAATAGAAGTGTCATAGGATCAGGTTCTGCTGCCGTGGTCAGATCCACTCGGCCACCGGAGCTCGCCCCGGTCACCCAACAGTGACGACCCTTGACCAGCTCTCCTGGCATATAATCTCGGAGTAAAAATTAAATTCACTGATTGTTTCGGTTGCAGGCTGGCGCAGACCTCTCGTCTTCCTAATGCTAGTTCTGGCTCTACTCTTATTGTTATTATCGTTTCCGTTACAGTCACTAACTCTATAGCTGCTGCAACTACTACTCGAAATTGTCCCTGTTGTCGCTGCTGGTGATTTGTGTTTTACGGTGTTGTAGCTGTCGTGTTCAGCCGTTGTTGCTTTTTCTCGCTGCCCTCGTTGTTCGATTGTGAAAATTGTCCTCATCGTCGTGGTCACTCTTCCGATGGCCCTCTAGCGGTCATTCATCCCACAGGCACTGCTGCTTCTCCCGTACGTAGTACGAGTATTGATGGCACTTGCGGCAAGTTTTGATGCCACAGCGGTAGCTGGAACTTCCACCCCGCCACCGTTCAGCAGCGGATTTGGATCCGGTTTACCCTTGCAGTACTTCAGCCCGCAGGGGTACCATCCGATGCACATTTCCAGTGAACAGATGCACGGGGCCCAGATGGCGGACACGTCGCTACAGCGAGACGGTGGACTCCCGGTCGTCACCGACGGAAATGGCTTCACCGCCGATTCCAGTATCGATATGGAGGAGCCTGCGGGGAGAGAAAGGGAGAGGATTGTTTGTTAGATTGTTTTTTTTCCTTCTTGGCAACTGAAAATGCAGTTTATTTAAAAATAGGGAGTGGATAAATGCGGAAACGAAGCACAGAATTCTCGCGTAACTTTTCAAAAGGTCCCATGTGAATAAATGTAAACAAATTGAATTAATTAATGCACACTATTGCTATTGCACTTATCAAATATCGGTTAAGACACGCATTTTGATATGTTTTCATAATATTGTGAAAATTGGAAAATCAACAAAACGTCCGAATTCTGATTTCGCAATAGCGATGCTCTACTGTTTGATAAGACGATCAGTTAATTGTCGCGCTAAACGTCTGAAGTGTCAGAACAAACATAACGGTGGCAAATCCGCACTTCGGTCGTTCCATTGGAGAAAGTAGCAAAATACTGTTCCAACAATGTCGGAAGGAAATAATAATTCTGCGTTCGATTTGGTCCTTGGTATGTGCATTAGTTCCTTAAAATAAGGTTATATAAATCAAAATATATTGGTCGTTTCGGCAGCAGCAGACACAACAATATTTTTATTACATCCGGATCAATCATCAGCAGCATAATTTGAGGAAGTTGCTGTAGTGGCAGCCAGCAAAGTTGCGTTGTTACCAGCTGTGGTTCAGATCCTTCAGCGGGATCCTCACAAGAAGACAGCATCGAGGAAGTGTATGTGAAAACTATCCCGGTAACGGTAAGCATTGAAACATGAACGACCCACTCTGCGATGACGAGGAAATTGTTGGAATGTTCGGATACCATTCCAGCACAACGTTCAATAATTGGAAACCTAACAGCAAGCGTGAGGGGAAGTGGTCTTCGGATTCAACCAAAACAGAGTGGAGAGGTATTTTTGTTTTCAAATGCTTTATAGATGGTATGCTCTGAATATATGTTTCCACCAGCCCACGGCCGTTCCACTCAGACTCGTCAAGGCGTTCAGGAAAACAAAAACGAACAATGTGCCAGGAACAAAAGTGGCCATTATGAGCCATTTCTACAAAACCCTACCACCACACTTCCGAGGCAGAAACGATAGGATTTGAAGATGATATGGGGACTTGGAGAACGGGACGATTAAGAAGGATGAAGAGCACGGGTGAAAAGGATAAAGACGAAGAACGAAACAGGAGTTAAAGATGAAGGACGAGGAATGGAGAAAAGCAATGAATTATGAAATATATGGAATGCGAAGAAAAAGGATAAATGATGATGAAAGGATTAACGAAGGGTGAAGTAGTAATGCGAGAATTAGAAAATATAGGATGAAAGACCGAAGAAATACTGGTAAAGATTATTGAAATAAGATAAAAAGACCGAAGGGAACGAAAAAAACAAATTAATTGAATCTTGTGTTACACGCATCATTGTTGCTGTAAAAACTAAAACATAAATAAAAAATATATCCAGTGAGGACATTATTTGACTAGCTGCATATATTGCCTGTTCCATTAGAAATATAACACGACGAAACCGTCGCTACGCATGTATTTTCACCCAACGGCTACATTTTCTATGACATTGTTTTGGTGCTTTTCCCAAAGAATTAGGCTATGATTTATAAACCCATAAATATACGTATAGGGCCAAATAGGGATTGTCTGTGTAGTCTGGACCTGGTAAACCCAAATTTAACGTTAATGTCGGCTTTTTTCTGTGAACTTTTACTATCATGTCATCACCTTCGTTATGGCTCCAGTGCAGTAGTTCTTTACAGTCAATTGCCCTTATGGGTAAATGCCAGAAACTTCTTATTTTAACAATCATGTATTATGCGGCGTGGCACCGCCTCGCCAAAGACGTTAACCACATTGTGTCTTGGCAAGTGCTCCGGAACACGAATTTACCAGATCTGATCTACGAGAAGGCACGTAGAAAGAATAGGATTGTTTTCACCGGGAAGCAAATGCGTGTGTGAGAGAAAGCAATCTCTATTGCTATATGTGTTGGCGGTTCTAATTTACTAACAGAATGATAATAAAAATTGAGAGCCGACCTATGTAGCTATCCATGGAGTCAAATGTCCTACGTGGCACGACCAATGTATACAGGTTCGAGCGAAGCGTAAATGTCCATCTGAACACTTTGATGTTTGCTCTACATTTGCTATTTTAACATAAATGCTACAAAGACCATAATCCTGTATGGAAATTCAACAACAATGCCTTACCCTCGAAAGCAATTGAATGGGCAAACTTGATCCAGTTTGAAACATTTTTCAAAAAAAATATTTTCATATTCTTCAACCTCGTTTTTTCCTCGGGATAAGCAAAATGTTAGATAGGTCCTTTTTGAAAGGTGCACGCTATGAATTGCTCGGCAAACCGCAATCCAAGTTCAATGCAGCCTTGACTGCAATTCGTAGTTCTCGAGTACTTTTCAAACAGGCGTATCTTAATTTGTAAACAAAGAGGAAGAAACATTCAAACGTTAAATTCTTGAAACGCTTAGCATTTTCACGCTACAGGAATAACATTCCCTTACATGATGGTGATGCTACTTTCCGGGAGGGTGAGGAATCAGGCGTTTGAATCATACTTCCCCTCTTTGTTTACAAAAATCAGATACGTCAGTTTGAAAAAGTACTCGAGAAGTTATGTTTTAGAATTTTATTTGCTTACCATCGTGCCACCTTTCTTAGGGTGATGCAGTATTGAAACGTAATGACACTATAGAGTACATATTAGCTTTTTCAATTCAAGAGAAACTTAATCAACTAAACTGTTATTATAGGTGTTTGTACAAAATTAACCATACATACTATCATATAATAAAGTTACCACTGAACTTCAAAACAAAACGCTATTTCGCACCTCACGTTTATGATTTCGAATGCATGAAAGCTGAATTCACAATGCCATATGTGCGAACACATACCCCCGAATGCACCCCTTCCCGAGCAGAAGACAACAACATATGTATACCTGATTTTGATCTTGATAACTTGCCTTAATCTTAATATAAAAATTCCCGCATTTTCCCGAATTTTTCCCGCATTTTTGCCTTATTTTCCCGACTGTTAAGATGAATTTAATGAGTAATAAAAATTACTCGTAGCTAAATCTCTGAGCTCCCAAACTTTTTCCGGTTTGATTTACCACCAGACACTTTTCATTTATTAAAAATACGCCTCTTTGTGCTACAGGATTAGCCAATTTTTAACACATGTTGTCAAATTTGGTAGCTCCTTCTGGTTCCAAAATTTGTCCAAACCATTTTCTTTTCTCTGGAATCCGGCAAACAACGTCAGACGGCATTGAGTACAGCTGACCAATACTTCTTTCACCATACGCGTTAACAACCTTACAAACGCAATTCGCCACCACATGAGAGATAAGTTCATTTCTGGCCTCACCTGTTACAGCCGTGTAGCCAGATCTTCTAAGAGCATCTTCAACGGTGGTTCAAATCGTGGTTTGGATTTATTTGTTTAGACCAAACGCAAAAAATCGCTGCATCGCTGGTGTTTGTACATTTTGTTTCATACCGGATCTATTTTGCATCATTTCAGTACTTATATAAGCTTCTAAGTTTCTTACTGAACGCACTCTTTAAAAATTTAATTTAATGAACTTCGGCATATCTACGAAGATTGGGTGGAAATATCTATAATGAACGGCAGTTTGGTCGGCAGTTGAATAAAATAATTGGAAGTTTCCAGATAATCATGAAGTTTGCTCGCTGTCTTCCGAGAAGAGAAATGGTGGAACTTTAGAGAAGTTTGGATTGCCGAAAAATTATTAACATTTCTGGAAACTTGGATGAACTTCCAAAAAGTTTGCTGAACATCCATGGACGGGAACTTAGAAAATCAGATTTTGCTTCCCAGAAGTTGTTTTAACTTCCAGCAGGTACATATTCTGTGATAAAAAGAAGAATATCACACATATTTAAATAACTTCCGAGAAATTTAAAAACAAATCTTGGAAGCCGTGGAATTTCTATGGAATAGTTAGCATTACCGAGATGTTGTTAAATCGTACAAGAACTTTTTATGATCTCCAAGATTGTGAATAGGTAGAAATTCTATGAAATTGATTAAAAAGTAGTTGGTTTCCTAATTCTCGTTTTGGTTGGGTTCGAAAAATGATCGAGTAGTAAGAAGTTTAAGTTCTTCTTAAAACTTTAATACCCTGAATTTGGGATGCTTTCGGAACGATTGGAAAGTTTCTCAATCGCCTGGAAAGATCCCTGAAGTTCTAGGAAGCTCCCCAAACTTATGGAAAAATCCATTAAATTTTTAGTAACTTTTCGAATGCTAAAAAAATCCAGTTTCCTGTTTATCTGGGACGTTTTCTGAAATTATGAAAAGTTCCCCGATCTTAGGGGAAGTTTTCTGAAATTCTTGGAAGATCGCAGGACTATTGAGAAATTTCCTGCATTGCTGAATCTCCTGAGCATCTGGGAGTTTTTTTTTTGAGCTTTTAGAAAGTTCCCTGAACTTCTGGGAAATTCTCTGAATTTCTGGGACATTCTTTGAACGTCTGAGATGTCTGCTGACCTTTTGGAAAGTTTCCTGATCTTTGGCGGACTTTTATGATCTTTGTGAGCATTTCCTGAAGTTCTGAGAAGTTTTTTGAATTCATGAGAAACTCTGATTTTCAAGGAAGTTTCTTGAACTCCTACATGTTTGCTGAACTTTTAAGAAATTATGTATATGTCTAGTAAGTTTAATGAAATTCTAAGAACCTCATTAAACCTCTAGGAAGATCCGCAAACTATTGAAAAGCTTCATGAATTTCTTGACTGTTCTCTATTGGAAGTTCTCTAATTTTCTGGAAAGTTCCTTGATTTTTTGGGAAGTTCCCTGAACATCTTGAGTAGTTCTATGAACTTCTGAAAAATACCCAAAATAATCTGATAAGTTTTCTTAACTTCTGGAAGCCCCCTGCATTTCTGGATAGTTACCTGAACTTCTGTAAAGAACCCTTTACTTTTGGAAACTTCCCTGAACTCGTGGTAAGCTCCTTGAATTTGTGGACAGTTCCTTAAATTTCTACGAAACAATCTGAATTTAAGGAAAGTTGTCTGAACTTCTTGGAAGAACCCTTAATTTCTGGAAAGCTCCCCGATTTTCTGGAAAGTTCCCTGATTTTATGGTATGTTCCTTTGACATCAGGGAAAATAGCTGAACCTCGGGAAAGTCTAAGTCAAATCTGATAAGTCTTCTGATAAGTTCCCTGAGTTTCTAAATGCACTGAATTTACAAGATTTTTTTCGAACTTTTGGGAGATAATTTTTGTCCATCAGTTTCTCAACCTTTTCCGATATTAAGGCCGTAAATACTGCGGGCCGTAATTCTTAAGGACAGATTTGCAAAAATTCCTCAGGGTCGCCAACCCCCAAGTTTTCGTCGAGAGAACTAGCTGAGGACATACGCCAACATCCGTTAGGCTGCAGTGCACCTATGTAACACTAAGGCCTTAGGCCAAGAAATATTACACCGGTGCGGGGAACGCAAAGTTGGTCTGTTTTAGCTGGTTCTTTTTAATTTTGCTGATGCAAATCAACAATAAAGATGTTAAAATAGACCACCACTGAAGATGCTCTAAGCGGTACGTTTTGATCAGGCTGAACAATGAAATCGGTCGACCGAGTAAATGACAAAAACGCTACTCAAATCATTTGAAAAAGGTGTGATTATGGTCCCTTCCATTTGACAAAAATTCCCGATGACTTTTGAAATTCCCGCCTTTTTCCCGCATATTTCCCGATGATTTTGGATTCCCGCATTTCCCGATTTTCCCGAGTCTGTGGCCACCCTGTGCCTTAATATAAAAGAACTAAGATTAAGAGGTAAAATACCTTAACAAAATACCCAAGAACTGCAAGCAAAATATCTTTCGAATAACAGAACTTGTCATTTAGGATACCTGAGAATATTTGAGAGGTACTATTTTGATATTGTCTTACCTCAATTTGCTATTCATGTAACATTGTGGGAACATTTTTATGGCATTATCCTCAGGTAAAGCCAGTTATCAAGTTATTCGCTTCTACTCGGGTTCTCACTTTGTTTCAACTCGTTCATCCCCGCAGGCACTTTCTGGAGCTACAATTTAGATCCCTTGGTACATATAAGGGGGAATGTACTCTTTTTATTCCTACCGTCCGCCGTCTATTCGCACGAACAAATGGCAAAATTGCAGTTCCTAGCAAAAGTACAGTGTCCCAGTGGTCATACACACGTACAATTATTGTTTCATCCGCGCTCCTTGTTCACCGCTTATCCCCTCACTCTGCCGCAGTGGGATGTGGTTCAGCCAAGCTGCTGACCAAACCTTACTTCCCTCCAGATTCTACTCGTTTTTTTTAACTTTGCAATGAATGGATGGAGAGTTTAGTTCGTTTTTCAGAGTTTAAAAACGGTTAGCATAAAACAGTTGACTATAATTTATTTATCGAGTAGTCACAACGATATTTATTGATTAAAAGTTTTTCTTCAGGATAATCTTTGGGAAGTTGCTGCGTTTGTGTTCCGGACAATGTCGTCAATTGAAACGTTTAGCGTTTGTTCATGGGAGTGAATCGAAAATATGGGGAAATGTTTTTCGACCTAGGACTACGATTTTGTTTACAATACAAGAGTACACGTTGCGAGTACAAAAATTGTGTGCGTCACGAAATATGCTCAGGTTTTGAGCGTTAATGACTGAGTCATTTCACGATTGAATTTTTAAAAATTTGTACCAACCGATCGGAACTCTTTCTACGGGATTTAAATATTTTAAACTATTGACACATTCAACTACACGGTGTTCAATAAGTTCGGATACACTTTCAAAATTTGTTAAAAAAATGAAAACATGTTTTTTTATTTGGATTTATTTGGATTTATGTTATTGAAAGCTATGTTTACAAGGAACGTTTACAACATTTCTCTTGGAATGACCCCCTTTGTACTCCTTAACGAGCTTCAAACGTTTCTCGAACGCGTCGCAGGCGGCACGCACGGACTGCATGGGCATTTCGTCCCAGATTATGAGAATTACCGTCTTGAAATGATCCAAAGTGCTGACCTTGTATTCGTTCAGCTTCGCCATCATATAGGACCAAACAAAAAAGTCGAGAGGATTCAAGTCCGGGGAGCTGGGAGGCCACAAAGTTTTGTCCAGAAAAGTCGGTTAAATTGTCCCGACACCAGGCTTGAACCACATTTGCCGTATGGGCTGGTGCACCGTCCTGCTGGAACACGTAGTGCTCATCGCCGTAGAGGCTTCGGAGACTGGGGGCAACAACCTTTTCCAAAACCTCAGTTTTGTAGTACGCCGCGTTGATTTTTGACGTTTTTTCAATAAACACCAAGGGTAGCTTACCACGTTTGCATACTGCCCCCCAAACCATCACCGACGCGGCACTTTGGAACCGAGGGATGTTTATATTGGATTCAGGGAATGCTGTCCCTCGATGGCGCCCACACCCGGTCATTTTGCACATTGTGCGGCTGCTGCAGCACGAACAGTTCTCGTCCGAAAAAACAAACTCCTGACCAGCGTGCCGAGAGAGGATCCTCTTAGCTCGATCCAACCGCTTTTGCTGGTAGCCTCCGAAACGCCATGGACCCTACGTTTTTGTAAGGCTTGAAACCAAGGTCCTTGGTGAGCATGGTGTGAGCGGTTCCAATGGAAACGTTGAGATCTGCCAGCCGTTTTCCGGATTGAGCGGTTCTTTTGCGCCGAATTCGCTCCCTCACGATCTTGATGACCCGTGGCGTCCTCGCTGAACGCGGCCGACCGGATCTCGCACGGTCATTGGTCGAGGACGTCTCCCGGTATCGCCTGATGGTCGTGTAGACAAAGTTCCGCTTGACCCCATGCGATTTCAGCAGCCGGAATATATCGCCGGATCGCTCACCGTTCAAAAAACGCTTAATTACGAAGTCCCGATACTCTTTCATCGCGCGTAACAAACGAACAACAACTAACAGAATGTCAACACCGCGCACATTCGGTAGCGTATGAATGAAGCTAAAGCTGACACCAATACCAATGCAGAATATGTACATGGCGCATACCTACGCAATGATGAAAACTTGTATTCGAACTTATTGAACACCGTGTATTTAACCTTCAACTATTGAAATTAACGTTAATATTAGGTGGTGTATTATAATGCCGATTTTTCAGAGTAAATTTACTAAACGCCGAATACCGGATGAATCGGCGGAACGAAAACGTGAGGCATCACACGAATTGCCTGTACCTGGTGCAAGGGAACGGTGACTCTCAACCCGCTGAAAGCGATCCGCTCCTCTGTTCCATCCTCGTCACCTGGGAGCCGTACCATGGTGGACACCGTGATGTGACGCAGTGCCTGGACTTTGGTCACGGTACCCAAAACTCTAACATCAATGCCCGCTGCAACAACTGCGTCCAAAATCACACCACAACCAACTGTGGTTGTGCCCACCAGGGATCCGATCGTCAATTCCCGAAACGTGAAGCTTTCAAGCGTATCCGATAGCAAACCTAGACCGCCAACCTACCGGGATGGAAGGCGGAAAGGGCTCCGGCCTTCACAGCGGAAGATTTTCCGCCAATTCGTCGTAGTCGCCAACCAAACCCGTGGGGGCCAGGTACTACCCCTTAAGCAAATCCCGACCCTTCTGGTGGACAGCAATCTGCAACCCACCCTCCCCCTAGATTCTGGAATCAATCAGCAACCAACAACAATCCCGAACTGTTCTCTGCGGACGAACTGATGACGATTTTCAAGAGCAGATCCAAGTGCTCGGTAATTTCATCATCCAGTATTCCGTCTAAAGCACTAACCATCGTCACTTGTTGGAACGCTTGCTCTATACGAGCAAAAAGCTTCGAGCTTTGTGATTTCGTCTACAAGCACAACATCGACGAGGGCCTTTTAACCGAGACAAGGTGACAGCTTCTGGTTGCCTAACCACAACATCTTCCGGCTTGATCGCACCAGCTACAGGGTGTAGCGATTATCGCGAAGAAAGGATTAAAGTACAACATTCTACCCCACATCCACACTTCCATCATCAATGCCCTTAGTGTGGAGGTGAAATCGTCATCCGGACGCATCCGGCTCATCGCTGTCTACTGTCCTAGACAGTGCATAGCCAGCAACGGGATGGCAATCAAATTTATGAACGATCTCACCATCATTACGCTGTCAAGTTCTCGCTTCGTCGTCGGAGGCAATTTGAATGCCCGTCATGAAGATTGGAGGAACTACCGGCAAAGCATGGACTGTATACGATCCACAAGCCGGAAGAACCGACGTTCATCTCATCGGCTGGACATCCCTCTACCTTGGAATTTTTTTTCTGTCGGACATCTCGCTAGCATAGCCGGAGACGCTCAACAACCTCAGTTCTGATCATCAACCGGTGGTGGCTGAAGTCGGTATGAACGTGGTCCTTACTCCAAGGTGCATGAGAAAGAACTATCATCATGTGGGCTGGTTTCGGTTCGGCCGACTGGTGAACGGAACTTCGATAAAAATCCGCCGCTGGGCACTGTTGAAGACATCGTTGGTGCAATGGGTGAACTCCAACGAGCTACACTCGTGGCTGATGAGGCATGCGTGCGACGTGTTCCTGTGAGGGGTAAGTTTACTGCCATTGATTCCCATACCCAACTATTGATTCGGTTAAGAAATGTTCGTAGACGCCTGAGTCAGAGGACGGGGGATCTGAATAGGATACGTGAAATTGCCGATCTGAATAGGGAGATCGCTTCCAGAATGGTAAAAACTCGGAACGAAAGTTTCGAGAAGATCATCTAAAACTTGGTCAATCGGTCTAGATCATTCTGAAAGGTAGCCAAAGTCCTGAAAACGCATCCCAACCTGTTCCGCCACTCAATGGTCGCGATTCGTTTCTCATAACCCCTCTCGAGAAAGCAAATGCGATCGGTTACCACGTTGGTACATAATATTTGTTAGGCTCGATAATCCAAAGTCCTCTCAAAGATCAGGTTGCGCAAGGCGTCCACAATCTCAATGCCTCCTCTTGTGTCGTGCCTCAGGAGAACAGAATAACTGCAGAACAGATTTGCTCAGCACTGAAAGTTACTTAAAAGATGGAGGCTCCCGGGTTTGACGGGATTTTCAACTTGATCCTAAAGAAACTTTACATAAAAGTGTAAACACTATTGAGCGACATCTTTAACAGATGCTTGGAACTGCACTACTTTCCAAGTATCTGGAAAGTAGCCCAAGTCATTCCAATTCACAAAACCGGGAAGGATCCAACATCTCCTTCAAGCTATAGACCAATAAGTCTTCTTTCAGCGCTGAGCAAACTGTTAAGCATCAACCGCTGCAGTTGCATGAGCAAAACATCCTGCTACACTTGGGTTCAGGAAAGGGCATCCCACTACTCATCAGCTAGTTCGGGTGATGAACATCATAAGGAATAACAAAGCTGTATCCTAGTCCACTGCCATGGCGTTGTTAGACGTTGAAAAGGCGTTTGACCATGTCTGGCACGATGGGCTTATATACAAGCTTTGCAACTTCAACATTCCTCTTCATCTGGTTGAAATCATCCGAAACTACCTCCAGCAAAGGTCGTTTAGGGCATCGTTGAATGGTTGTCTCTTCAGACAGGTTTTGCAATCCCAACAGGAGTTCCGCAAGGTAGCCTGCTTGGCTCGTTATTGTACAGCATCTACACTTCCAATATCCCCCTTGGAGAGGATTGCTTGTTGTTCCTGTTCGCAGATGACTCCGCAATAACCGTCAAAGTAAGGATGCCTCGCGAAATCAGAAACAAAATTCAACGATGCCTTAACACCTTTGCTGACTATGCCACCAAGTGGAAAATGAAAATCAACGCCTACAAAACCCAAGACAATCATGTTCTCTCCATAGGCAGTGCTTGATTAGTTCTCGAGTTATGCAGAAATTTATTCTTCATTTGTTTGAGATACTCCTCCTCAAACGACGATAAAACATTTCTTGCCTTCAAAAACCTCTACACGCCATATTTGGTGAAATTGTAGCAAAACATGCAATGGCAGTTTTTGCAATCAGATCTTGAGAAATCTGCATGATTCTGAAAGGCAATTTTGCCCATCATGATCCACAAAGATTTTCATAGCATAACCAAGCCATGCAAGTGTATGCAGCGGTTATCGCTGTGTAGCATGATGCAGTCGCAGCAACCGTTGGGTTTTTGTTCAACCGTCAAGAACTTCTCAATACGTGGTGGAGACAACGACGCAGAACGCCACTACGCCATTTGCCACTGTTGCTATTCCGCTGTCAAGTGTTCTATTTTTCATTTTCACTCGTCATCGCACTCCCATCTCCTCTCATCAAGTCACCATGCAATTTATGAAATAAACGAAGCCATGTAAGTGTGTGCGACCGGAATTTGCTTCATTGCTGCAACGTTGAGTGCCTCGACAACCGAAGCAACTGTAGACTTCGATTCCGATCACTCTCAACTTGTTAGTGACTGGATGATTACAACGAAGGCTGTCACGCTGACGGCCGCGGTTCGAATCTCAGTTGCAGATTGAGATCTTTTTGTGAGCTTCGAATTTACTACTACTAATCAACTGCATGATCTCACGCACACATTGAATTTTTCAAGTGTATTGATGTGTTGCTTTTTTGCCTTCGACCAATGTTGCATTTTTCTCCAAATTACGATCCATTACGAGAAAGTGAAACCAAATCATGCGAAATTGCACTACAATCTTGCTTTTTTTATTTTTGGGTGTATATGCTTTCAAAAAGCAGAGTGTTATTAAACGACCATACGTACATCTCTTGCCTTTCAAAAAATGTCCACGTGTCCTAATAGGTTGGCTTGATTGGTGCTTGATTCAGCTTTTCAAAGTATGTGCAGAAAAATGTGTATCATTCGATGTGGAAGCCCCCCTCTCTTTCAAAAAGGGAGAGGGGTCTCCAACGGCCATACAAACATTATTTTGCATCAGCACCTTCGAAGTTTTGCAGAAATTTATCTTGCATTTGCATGAGAGCCCTCTCTTTAAGAAGTGGAAGGGGTCTCACATACCACACCAACATTGTCTGCCATTAAAAACATCTACATCTCCAAAAATTTCAAGACGACAAATCTGGTCACATTTTGGTTGATTGATTTCTCGAGCTATGCAGAAGTTTGTATTTCATCTCGCATGCAGAGTTCCCAAACAACCAAAGAACTTTTTCGGCACCAGCAAACTCCTCTGCAAACAAATTTTCATGCAACCGACTCGGTTGAGTAGTTGCTGAGTCTATAAAGGTCAGACAGGCAGAAAGGCAGACAGAAATTCATTTTTATATGTAAAGATAGATAGATATAGTCCTCATTATTACCTACAAAGCAAGTACAAAATCGGCACATCGAAGAGACAAAACTATTCTCGAGTTAAGAAATTTTGTTAAATACGCCAGGCCTTTCTCAAAAGCTAGCTGAGACTTGAAATGCGTCATAATGAATACGTAGTGCAAAAATTACGAAAAACCATTTGCGAGTTGATATGAGACCTGCCATTCGAAGTTTGAATATTTTCTCAGAGTAATTCATGATATGGACCGGAAAGTTTCCAACTGCATGCTTATCGACTGCTAACGACGATTTCTCTCAATCTCTAAAACATTCTCGATTTATCTCTAAATATCAAAACATTCTCGCATATAAAAATCAGCATCTTTTAGAGAAATGTTTG
This sequence comes from Aedes japonicus, assembly GCA_034211315.2. NCBI lineage: Eukaryota > Metazoa > Arthropoda > Insecta > Diptera > Culicidae > Aedes > Aedes japonicus. Next base: position 29,872 of record JASCZW010011739.1, read on the forward strand.
CCTACCATACGAGACAGTTTGGACGTCACTGAGAGACCAGTGAGTCGTGAAGAGATCAGGCATTTAAAGTGGATTGTTCAGAATTGAATTTATTAGGCCCCTAGTTATGAATTAATCGAGATTTGGCGAAAAACTCATTTATTTGAAAAATCATATTTTTCTGTATCCTAGAGAGTTTGAGCTGTTTGTTGGAATACCTGTTACTAGAAATGAGAAGAGAGATTCTAGTATTTTCCATTTAATTTCAACAACCTTTTGCTTATTTTTGACAGATACGCGTAATTTATCTACTAACGTGACAGACTTTTTCAGTGTCTCGTACCAATAACTTGACTTTTTCTTGATAAATTTTTTCTCCAGTATATTTTGTAGTGGTAATTAGCTCATCATTACATTCCAAAATATAATAAAAAATTCTAAAAATGCTTTTTAAGTGAGAAATGTATTTTCAAATATTTTTTATTAATATTTTTTAAAAAGTGTATTTTTTTGAGTAGTTCTTTTTACTATCGACAACCTTGCTCATCGTTTTCAAAAGCCTTTCAGCGCAGATATAAAATGACATACTGATTGCTGGAATTAAACATGTTCAGTCATAAGAAAAGGTCTGTTCAAAATTCTTCAAACAAATCAAAGGATATAAAAATTAAAAATATCTGCAAATAAAATTGCTCATTTGCGAGGGTGGAACTGCTCGCACAAAAACAATGAACTCGGAAATTTACAAAAGGAAATACCTCAACAATCGGACTTTACCCATCGTTAAGTCGCATGATAGTCCAGTTGGCGCAAACGAATCAAAAGCGGGTGAAGTGCTGCCATGTACAACAGTGCAAATGGTACAACGATAATGGGGTCGAATTGAGGCCACAAGATCTGAATCCGCCAACTGTCCTCAGTTCCGTCCATAATAGAGAAGTATTGGGCGGAGTAATTAGAGAGTGGAAACTGAAGATAAAAAGGATCAAGTCACCAGATGGACATTGACACGTAGGAATTGGCAGGAATTAGCTAGTACAAAAACCACGAGTGAAGAAGGTGTGCGCCGGCCCGACGAGGCGACATCAACAGAAAAGTGCGCGAATTTAGCAATGATACGTAGC
>JASCZW010011740.1:0-30969 GCA_034211315.2 Aedes japonicus
CGTAACTCGATATAACGTAACTTTTACCTCGATATAACGTAACTTTTTTTCCCCTATTTTTGTAAGTTTGATTGTTAGCGTGATTTATCTAACTGTATATTTTGTTTTAAATTGTTTATAAATCTGCCCGGCTCAATCGAATCAACTTCGAAAGAGCCAAGTTTTCATATTTATATAATCAGGTTATCTTAGAATAAAGTTGTCCATTCTTAGAACTAAAGATGTCCATGCTTTTGATCCGGTCCGTTCGAAATAAACAGTCCTAATACACTTCAGTGTCCAACCTATTGCCAGACTATAAAATAAACCGCTAGCTATTTTGACATTTCAAGTCCATAGGTTGCCACATCTGAAGTGCAATTGAAATAAGATTGTACTAGGATGAGAAGTACAATTGAAGTGAGAAAAGCGACAGCTACTTCAATGAGTACTTCAATTGTACTAAGCTCCGCTATCTGGGAAGGTTTGGTAAAAAGTTGCTTGCGATGTTGCGTGCAATGCTTCAACATAGCTTGTATATACCGTCAAACTGTTTTCTGTTTTCTGTGGATTGTTTGTTTTTGTGCATGTAGTAGGAAGCTAGCTGTTAAAACTTCTTTGTTAATGCACAACTTATAATTCGAGAAATTCGACTAAGTCGGAGGTTTGATCTTGTAAAAATATGAAGAAGTACATAGTTCGGTCTGCATCTGCCATCTATGCCATGAAATATGGAGAGGACAACATTCTCAAAAAAATAGCCAACAAGGACGAATGTGTAAACAACTTAACTGATATTCCGTGAAGTCAATTAAACATGTTTTGTTTTTAATGCTCGATACCCACGAAGCTCTCTACATCTGTTTTTGTTTTTGCAAAAATGACAGCACCAACGACTGATAAGCCAGAAATACTACAAGTTCAAGCTAATGAATCTCTTACCAGATGATTGGATCAGGGAATCTCGGAAGTCGTGCTTATGTGAAGAAAAACACAAAACACAACGGTATTCGTTTACTGAAATTGCTGCAATGTGAACGTAACTTCGATATAATGTAACAAAAATAAAAATAGAGTTACTTTACATCGAGATATGACCAGTAACAATTATCGTGAAGCAAATCTTCTATCACACTGAACATATTGTTGCATAGATTTGCGTCTGTTCGATTGCATGCTTTTCATTACATAAAACACATGCTTTATAAATTATAATCTCTTTGGATTAGCCAATCACCGTTGCTGTTAGGGAGGGCTAAAATGATTTGTTTTGACTCCACATAAATGAAAAAGTGTCAAACACTTTTGGTCAAAATCTGTTATTTCATGCCATAGCTTATTTCAACTACATTTCGTCTAGCAATATTGACATTTGTAACGCGCCAAACGAAAGGACTGGAGACGGGTCGGTGAGGAGATCAAAACGCTCGAATAGCTGCAAGACTGCACAAAGTTCTTTCAAAATAACATTCAAATGGTCTTGGCGGTTTTAAAAATGTGGACGGTAGTTTTACAGTCGATTGTTCCGAAACTTTGGAAGTAATGGTGAGAATTCACTTTCCACGGTCAACATCTGTATTTGCTGAAGAACAGGAATTAGATGAGGTAGGACGCTCATGGAAAGCAGATGCTTATTTTAAAGCTAGTGAAATTCGCCAGAGTTGAATGGGCATCGAGTTCTTTTCAACCTTTTAAATCAGCTGGGAGAAATGAAATTTGCTCAGCACTGATCCAGCAGGGAGCTGATTGAATTGATCAGAGTTAGTGTTACTCTGAGTTATATACCAAAAGCATGCACAAAAGTTTGAATTGTCATTATTCTAAAAGCGAGAATAAATGATAATATGACTCTAAATCTCTTCAGACCTACCAGATCTCTGATCTAGTAAAAACAATGGAAATAAATTGTGGACGACTTAATTAAGTCAACAAGTTTAATAGAGTCTCCCTTGAGTGAAAATCAATTGGCCTACCAATCAGGAAAATCTACCATAATGGCAGCTAAAATCTCTAGTTAATAAGATCGAGAAATCGTTTCAAGCCAAAGGAATAGCTTTGGTAGCTTTTGAAAAAGCATTCGACAATACATCCTATAGCTCAATGCGCTCCGCAATAGAAGCAAGGGATAGCTGTATTATCGAATGGAAAATGGCGAGCTTAAAGACCGAGCAATGTCTGCCGACTAACTAACTATTAGATCGACTAAAAGCTGTCCTGCAAGGAGGAGTCCTATCGCCCTTATTGTGGTCCTTAGTTGTAGACGAACTTCTTAAAATACTAGCAGAGCTAGGGTATAAGGAGATTAGTTTTGCTGACGATTAGCTATAATAAATCGTGGAAGTTGGATGACACGATATCTAGGCGGTTACGAACTGCGCCAAGGAAGGAGCTAAATATCTTGGTGTTACTTCAGATAAAAACAAACAACTGAAATTTCCATCTAGACAAGGTTATCACTAAGGCAGCAAATGTCCTATGGGTATAAAGTAAAGCAGTAGGTAAAACATGGGGACAACGACCAAAAACTGTCCATTGAATTTATTTTGCAATAGTTCTCCCGAAAACTACGTATGCTTCGCTTATATTGTGGCCTAAACTTAATGAGATAACCACTCAAGTGAAGCTTAGTAAACTACAGAGGCTTCCCTATAGAAAGTTTGTGTCGAAAAGAGTGTTGTAGAACACTTTTGGAGTCAAGTTTTTGTTTAATTAACCACATCACTACTTCAATTGTAGTATAGGGGAATTCGAAAGCCGTGGTAATGTGGAAAAAACAATAAAACCAACGGCATTCGCTTACTGAAAATCAATCTTTTTCAAAAGATCATTAACAAGAACATATGTAGAGAGAAACGCTACCCTAGCAGCACACTTGTGGCAAATCAGTTAAAGTTACTTGCATGCAACTCAATTAAGTCACAATCAAGTTACTGCAACCAATAATGTCATTTTTTGTGTTGTTTGGAGAAATCAACAAAGATTGGATCACGTTCATGCCTTGCAACAACATGGATGGGTCGCTCAGAATTACCTTTAATGTTGATTGAAAAGTCTCAACAGACCTCGAACATTCAAACACCTTTAGGAGTTGCCTGTATACTACAGGGCATCCAAAAGTGCTTGGATGGCAAAAGAGCTCTTTAAAGAACAGTTTGTAGTTTTTTAATGCGGTTAATGTCAACACAGAAAGTGGCATCAAAATCTTCGAGTTTTGCAGATGATGACAAACAACATGTAAACTGTCGGATGAAGCAGTCTTAAATGGATTCGATCTTTTAATCAGAAACGCGTAAGAGAACAACTGGCCACTGACTACACAGTTCTCGCTGCGGCAGATAGAAAGTTGTTCATGTGCTTTAACACATCTATCATAACTACAATCGAAAATTGGTGCTTACTGGCAACCATGGACCATTTTGACTTTTTATTCGCGCACATAGTGGTCGAGAGATTTACCCCTGGGTAGTCTGGAATAAGCTGAAATCAAAAGTTGGTTCACTCTTTATTTATGCAACATTAAAAGAATACTGGTAAAAGTAATATTCTAAGATTAACAGATAATATGAGAAAACATATACAAAAACAATTAAAAAATTGTAGAAACAATAAAAATTGAAACAAAAATTTGTTGGAAGAAATTTAAAAAAATATGTGTAAGAAGGGCTGGAACACCCTGCTGGGTGAATAACATTGATTTTGCGTTAATTCTTTAAAGAAAAAAAGCTACAACAAACATTCTTGGAAAAAAAATTTACTTCGATATAACGTAACTGATATAACGTAGCGAAAATAAAAACTTGGTTGCGTTATATCGAAGATGTGACTGCATTATAATAAGTTATAAAAAAGAAGTGGACAAGCCTTGAGATATCTTGAAAGTTTCGTACTTCTTTTTGAAAACACGAAGTTCGAATGCAAGGATTTTACGCCAAGATTTTTTCTGCAGTTAGACACAGATAAATAAGATTTCTTTGACAAAAATTAAAGATGAGGACGCAAAATAATGTGGCAACCCTGACTTGTTGGTATACCACAGGAATTTCAGAGGCTGGTTGGTGCCCTTTCAGTGTTCCGGAAGGATGGTCTAGAACAGATGTCCCTCAGAGCAAGTCCAGCGAGTGTTTTTAGACGCAGAGGAAACCAACAACAAGAAAGATTGATTCGGGACCATCACAGGTTGCGATGTATGCGCACGCAGAGACCGGATCAGAGGCCCCAGCAAAGACAGGATCCGAGACCCCAACCGAAGACCCGAGGCAAGACGAATCAGATGTTTCGAGTGGTGGGCAGTTCGGCCACAAAAGCGGAACTGTCGAGAAGCACTGGCGCCACAGGGAAGCTGCGAAACCGGAATTTCGGGTTCATCCGGGAGTACAGCGTAGAGATGTGGCTATAGTCACACGAGAAAATGGCGCAATCAAGAATGCGCATTCCGTAGCGTGAAGCTTCGTTGAAGATCTCGTGCAGCATTGCAAAGTGATGAGGATGGACGTGAACAAGATGCCGGTACCAGTGCCGTTCCAATAGGATGACGTTGCTTGACTCGGGAGCAACCAGACACATGTTCAATGACATAGGCTTGTTTCATCAGTTGTGGGATGCTGTGGCTGCCTTCGAGGCGGCCAAGCGAGCCAAATACAAATCCTCATGTTATACTGAATAATGTTCTTTTAATTCCGGATCTGAGCTATAATAACGTCTCCGTGTAACGTATTGAATCTTCTGGGAAGTCTGTTATTTTCAAAAAGGTGGGGTGGAAATTTTAGATGAAAATGGGAATTTGATCCTTACTGGAAAGAGAATTGATGGATTGTATGTTCTAGACATTGAGTTTGATGGAAATTCAAATAAAGCTCTTTTAGTAAATGAATTTAGTAATCATCAGTTATGGCATATACGGTTTGGTCATTTGAGTATCCAAAACTTATCCAAATTGATTACGAAGAAGATGGTAGAGAGGTTGTATATCGAACCATCCGCCATCTCTAGTAACCCTTTACTTGCAAATCATGCATTTATGGACGCCAGACCAGGAAGCATTTGATAATTCGTTGAAATGTCGTTCTAGTCGACCATTGGAGCTTATTTTACTCTGATGTTTGTGGCCAACTACCAGAGGAAACTTATGACGGATACAAATACTTTGTAACATTCACTGATGACTTTACACACTTTGTCGTTGTATATTTAATCCGCTATAAGAGCGAAGTTTTGGAAAAAAAATCGGGAATATGAGACTATGGTAACTTTATATTTCTCTCTTCGTATTACAAGGTTGCAATCAGATAATGGAGGCGAAAATTTCAGCGGAGAATTTGTACAATTCTGCCGAGAGAAAGATTCAAATGACACCTACAATCCCCTATACACCTCAACAAAACGGTGTCAGTGAGCGTATGAACCGAACACTAATGGAAAAACTAAGAACGATTCTCCATGAGTGTAATTGTCGACGTATGTTTTGGGGAGAGGCGTTGTATGTTTCTACATATACATTAAACCGAAGTCCTACAAGTGCGTTGAATATTTCAAAAACGCCTTTTGAAATGTGGTTTGGGGTAAAACCTAATGTGAGCAAACTCAAAGTCTTTGGTTGTGTTGCCTACGCACGTGAATAAACAATGCCGTACAAAGTTGGAAAAGAAGAGCAAGTCACTTTGTATGATGGGGTATGCACCTAACGGATATAGACTGTGGGATGACGATATGAAAAAGGTCATAGTTTCAAGGGATGTAAAGTTCGATGAACATAACTATTATTTCCCAAACACTAAAGAAGTATTGGAAGAGGTACCAAATTTCTGTGAGGTGGAAAGAAGACCTGAACCTGAGATTACCAGAATAGAGAATGATACCGTTACTGATGGAAACAGTGACGATGAGCTTATGAGTTTGCAAGAGGTTTCTGAAGATGAAGATCAAGTTTTCCTGAAGAAGGATGTCGTCCTCAAAGAACTCTAAAAGCCCGCGGATGGTTGAAAGATTTTGAAACTGTTTTCCTATCTCTGAGGGTTCAAGTGCAATGCCACAGAATATTAATGAACTACGTAAAAGAAGTGATTGGGATCAATGGAAGCAAGCCATTGATGAAGAGCTGAGTGCCTTGAATGAAAATAACACATGGTCAGTAGTTAGCGAGCTTCCCGAAGGAAGAAAAGCTATCAACTCTAAGTGGGTGTTTAGTATCAAGGAAGAAGGAGAATCAGTTCGATATAAGGCAAGATTAGTAGCGAAGGGATGTTCGCAACGTTCCGGTGAAGACTATTTTGAAACCTTTGCTCCTGTGGCAGTCAAGAAAAATTGGGCAGTACATCAGATGGATGTAAAGACAGCTTTCCTTAATGGTACATTGAACGAGGAAATTTTTATGAAAACTACCTCAGGATGAAAGTGGAAACATTAGGACATGTAAGTTAAATAAAAGTCTTTATGGGTTGAAACAGGCCGGAAGAATCTGGAATCAACATTTTAATACAGTTATCACGAAACTGGGTTTTCAAAGACTAAATTGTGCCACCTGTCTTTATAGTTGTTCCAAGAGGGGTTTGTTCATAATTTTGTACGTGGATGATATTTTAATTTTTGGTTAGAACTTATGTGATATCAAATGGATTAAGGAAAAGCTGTCGGATCATTTCAAGATGAAAGATTTAGGGGAAGTGTAAAGCTTCTTAGGGTTGGAAATCACCAGAAATCTTAATAAAGGTACAATAGAGCTATCGCAGCAAGCTTGTATTGAGAAGATATTGGATATATTCAGAATGAAGGACTGTCAGGCAATATCTACTCCTATGGATCCAAACTGCAAATGGATAAGAAAAGATAAGTGTACCGATAAACCATTTAAGGAATTGTTGGGATGTTTACAATACTTGACATTAATGTCAAGGTCTGACATAACCATTGCTGTGAGTATGTTAAGTCAATTTCAGAGCTCGATAGGAGACATACACTGGACAGGATTGAAGAGGATACTTCGATATCTCCAAGGAACGAAATCAAGACGCTTGATATACTACCACGAGAAGGATGACGACCCACTCAAGGGTTACGCGGACGCAGACTTTGCGAACGATGTTGAAGGGCGGTGGTCGAACTCCGGAAGCGCGTTCCTGGTGTATGGCAACATTGTGTCATGGAAGAGCAAACGACAACAACTCGTGACATTGTCATCAACGGAAGCAGAACTGGTGTCCTTATGCGAAGCTTCTAAAGAAGGCGTATGGATGTCGTGTATGTTGAGTGAGATTGGGATCTCGTTCGTCCCGTTCACCATATACGAGTGAAGATCAGATTGCAGATATATTTACGAAGCCATCATTGAAATAATTGAGTTATTAGGAATGATAAATTGAGGGGAAGTAATAGAATACATAAATTTATCATTCATCAGCACACGGGACATGAATCCCACAGAGAGAATAGAAGGAACAGGAATTCTCTCACCTCCAGAGAGAGAGAGAGAGAATTCGTACCAGACCTTAAGTCACCGCGTGCTCTCTATTTTGTCAATCGCTAGAGTGAGATAGGAGAGCAAGAGGCTAGACCTTACATGAGATTAAGTGTAGTTTATCCCACAGACACACTGCTTTTGTATCAGTACTTCATAATAATGGAAGCGCTTAGAGGCTATTTATTATCTGACAAATTTTGTAAGATTGATCCGAAAAACCGGGAGAAACTGTCTTTTCAGGTTGAGAAACCAATGGAAGGTAAATCCTGATTGGAATGTGGGGACGACCCTGTAGGTTACTTACTCTCAATCAGAAACGCTGTCAGTATCTGCCAACAGTACTTCCCACCATTTTGAATACTCTTGGCCAATCTTTTCTAAATGTTTGGGTGTCGTCCGCCGGTTTTATGAATTTTTGAAGCTTCGCTTTGGTTAAAGCCCAAAAAGTCTCGATTGGCCGTGCCTCCGGGCTGTTCGGCGGTTTCATGTCTTTGGGCACGAAACATAAATTTTGACTTTTGTACCATTCTAAAGTGTCCTTTGCTTAATGACGTGACGCCAAATCAGGTCAAAACACTACTTGACCTTCGTGCTGCCTGATCATCGGCAATAATCGCTTGTGGAGACATTCCTTAACGTATTTCTGAGTGTTCATCGTCTCCGTTGTGATGTACGGACTAGATGTTCTACCAAACTCGCATATTGCCTGCCAAACCATAACCTTCTAACCGAATTTTTCGGTAAAAATTGTCTTTTCCGTTTCGGGGATGTCTTTGTCTTCGCTTACAGTATAGAATTGTGGTCCGGGAAGCGTTTTGTAATCTAGTTTCACATACGTTTCATCGTCCATTATTAAACACCCAGAATTTCTACACAATAACGAATCGTAGAGTTTGCGGGCCCGTGGTTTCACGGACGTGGCCTGTTTTGGGTTCCTTTTGGGTTTTTTCTGCTACCAGTATGTTTTTAGCCCAAGTCTTTCTTTGCCACGCATGACGTTACTCGACGAGGTCCCGAACGGAGGTCGCTGGTTTTCGCTTGTAGGCATCTCTGATATTTTTATCGATATCCGGACTAACAGGACCGGATTTCCGACCACTCTTCGGCGCATCTTCAAACCTACACTGTTCTCTATATTTTTGAATCGCAGATCGTACCGCTCCGTCGTCTACACCCTCTTTCTTGGCCAATTTTCTCAAGGAGAGTCGGCTTACAGTGCACCATTTGTGCACGATACTTTTTCGTTGTTCCCGAGTAAGACCGCGCATTTTGATAGGCTACACAAAACTGAGCACTTTTTTGATGCTATGTCATTCAGAAATGTGCAAACAAAAGGACGCAGCCAAAACATGTTGAAATACTTCATTACATTCAAAGTGACCGTTAAAATAAGGCGTGCTTATAGTTTCTGGAACAGTTATTATACAAACATTTCTTGCCTCCAAAAACCCTCAAGTGCTGAATTTGGTTCCATTTGCTTGATTTGTTCCGAGTTGTGTGTGTATGTGTGTATATACAATCAACGCCCACAGTCTGGCAGTAATTTTATGAAGGAAAAATGTTTGCAGTTCAACGAACTGTTGTCGATTCGACAAACATTTTTAGCCCGGGAGTTGGAAGGTAATAGCTCTGTTGGGTTCCAGTGACCCATTTCAGAATGCCTGGTTACTACGTCTATTCCGGAGGTCACTTTCACTCACAACAAGCCTCGCATAAACACAGTGCAAACATCAAATATGGATATAGGTACTGTGCATACACTTCCATCATCAAATCCTTTTGTTTTGAGGATGGCACGCATCTAACAGTATCGTTCAAATACAGAAAGATCTCACCGGATATTGTTGCATATGTTCAGTCTTCATTTGGACAGCTTCCCTATGATGCTAAAGTATGCATTTATGTCTCTACAGAAGTAGCACACCTCTATTTGGCAAATATTTTCACATCATCCTTTTCGCATGGAACAGCCTGAATGCAATTAGTACTTCGCGCACAAATGCAATACAATGAAAATCACTGGTAAAAAACACTTCCGAGAAAAAAATATAACTTGAAAAATCACAATCATCACAATTTGATTCTGACCAGCAAATGGCCGTGTCCTACGTTGCACTGATTTTCTTTTTTCTCTCTCCATACACTGCCAAAAACAAAACACGTCCGTTTCCAAGCACGGCTTGCTGCCATCTTCCGCAAGGTCTTGTTTTGTCTCGTATACCAAAATCGAATGGATGGGCAAAGCTCTGTCCAAACCACCAGCTGAGAGCTAGTGTCGAGCAATCTTGCTTGATGTGTTCCGAGTTATGCAGAAATTTGTGTTTCATTTGTAGCAAGGCCCTCCCTTCCGGAAGAGGAGAGGGTCTCAAACCATCATTAAACCTTTCCCAGCTCCAATATCCCCAGCATACTGATTTTTCACGCCGTTCGGTTACGTAGCATCCGAGTCTTTAAGGGTCAGACAACTGACAGACAGCAATTCTTTTCTATACATATGAAAATCTTCCCTCAAGAACCCCCCCAATTCCAAACAGTAGGTAATTTGCTTTAACAGTTCTCGAGTTATGCAGAAATGCGTATTAAACTGGCATGAGAGGGAGTGTCTCGAACCAGTCTGCAATTTGAAGAAAGCTCCCTGGATCCGGATGGGATCCCCTAATGTAGCACTTAAAACCGTGCCGCTTTTTCACGATGCTGCGCGCGCGCCGCGCCACCAGCTTCCTCTCAGCTTCCGGACATTTCTGGACGACGCTGTGAAAACGCCTGAACGAAAGCTACTTTCCAGAGCAGATGGGGAGGTTCTAGAAGTTGCTGTTTCTGGCGAAACCAGGGGACCAACAGAGGGACCTCTGCATCTTTCGCACACCCAAATGCTTTACTGGGGAACCTCGGGGAGCTTTTTGAAAAGACTTCACCCCTAACAGCACTGGAGAGAGCGACCACGACCTTTCGAAGAGAGGAATTCCCTGAATTCCGCAAAGGGGTCCTCGAGAAGTTGAAGCAATCCGGATAGTAGTGCAGAGCGCAGGTACGGCGTCAACGCTGAGAGAGAAGAGGGAATCGGTTATGCATCGTAGCGTGGTAACGATCGACGTCAAAAACGATTTTTCCGGTGTCCACTGGGAGGCTATTACCGCAGCATTGTACAAAATACGTGTTCCTAGCTATTTCCAGAGTCCAGGCATCACCTCAATTTCGGCCAAACGATGTACGGCGATACTAACGCCGTCGCGTTATCGTCCTGAGCACTGGGCGAGGAGACGTTTAAAGAGTGTCGAGATGCTGACGATGGAGACGATTGACACCATTGAATGTAGTAACCAACAGCACCCAGCTGACTAACTGGCAAGACGCGGTAGAGCTGGTGCTGGGCAACCGCGAAGCGCAGTTTAGTGGGTTGATAATAACGTCGGAGGACACGCGCTCCGCCGCGCATTGAAGAGCCCGTGGTGATGGTTGATGACCGGATTGAATTTCAACGCGCACTTCGACTACGCCTGCGAAAAGGCAGGGAAAACGGTCAATGCGGTAAACAGAGGACCGCGTCGAACGTTCGAGAAACAAAACCGCCGAGTGTGTAATCGAATTCTGAGGAAGAAGTCTCAATCCAGTCGTGGCGCTGAAAAGTGAGCGCGTAATTAAAAGCTGAACAGGATTTTGTGGACTGTGCCCGCGAGCCGCCATGCCTTCTGCAGCACACTTCGATGGAGGTGGGCATGCATTATCGCTGAATGATGGGCTATTTGCAACACCCTGTCGTAGCACGTCGAATGCTATCAGCGGAAAGATACTTCAGGAGTGATAACAGTGCCAGAGAACTGCTTCATCAGACTCGCTGCTGAGGGTCGCGCGGGTAAATGCGGTGAAAGGGACGGTGGGACTCCACCGGTTCCTCCCAAATCGGCAAGGCAGCCCGGGGTGAACAGGTGGGGGCTACGGAGAGTGGGTGAACTTCTATCCGACGCAGACCCCGTCCGGGCATGGCTGCTTCCGGTGCATTCGCATCGGTTTGATCACGATGCCGCCGCAGAGTGAAGTGGCGAAGCGGACCAACGTTCCAGCAAGCCACTCGGTTAGAGCCACTGCAAAAGTCATGTGCGGGAAAGCAACCACTATGTGGTCTGGGGTCAATCGAGGCGCCAGGTGAACTGAACGTCATACCCAACCCGGAATCGCCGAACCGACTGCGGCACACTGCATGAGAGCGGACAACGTGGAATGAAAACCTGGTCGGTTCGGGAGTGAACTTCTGCACCGGAGAACGCGCCGCATGGAGTGGATCAGACCCACTCGCCGGAGGCTAGTTGAGCAGAACGTCTCCACCGGAATCGCAGGACCGACTCTGGCAGCACCCCGAAGCGATCGGCCTGTACTGGAGGAGTCGGCAGAAGAATCGGCTTCGGAGGAAGTTCGTCGGAGTAGGCCTTCACGCCGCCGGGGGCTACCCGAGTCAATTACATCACGACGTGAGCTGAACGGTCCGGAAATGGGAGCCTAGTGACTTCGGCCAAAGCAGGAGGGAGCGAAGTGCTCTCGGCAAGACGGAGCGCGAATGAAGAATAGTGCAGAGGTCCAGCAAACGCGTAGTACATTATCGTAAAGCTGAGTGTCTCTAGGATGGTGACCGTGAAGGCAAGAGCACGTTATGACGGTCGGCTACATCCACATCGGTAGAGACGTCTCTGATGAGAAGCATGCAGCTGCCTTCTCGAAGGGGTGTGTAGAGAATTGAGAGAATTAGCGGCGTATCCCATTACGCGCTAGTGAGTCCCACATCGTGCCAAATACACAACAGGCCAGGCTTTGACGCTTTTAAACATTATAAACGAACACCCCCCCCATCCCTCACAACACACTGTTCACGAAACTAAAAATAGTTTAGAGTATATACATGGTCACATGGAAAATTTCGTTACAATCAGTCGGAAACAATGGTATGGACGTGGTTGTGAAAAATCCAGGCCAAAACATTTGGGAATTGACCATTTGACCATGTTCCATGTAATAAAATCGTTCGTGGAGACCCAGACAACCCAGCGATGAGCTGGCAGTGGAAGAAAAGCGAAGACGACTGACACCGTGAACGCAAGGAAGATGAGGAATTATTTCTTGGGCTATCCGAACCATTCGATTCGGGACGTGGTCAAGAAGGTCAATTATTCCATCTGGTTCATCCAGCAAACTATGAAGAGAACTGGACTTCATGTCTTCAAGGTGAGGAAGGCGCCTAACCGAACAGATAAACAGAATACGGTGGCCAAATCTCGCGCCAGGAAGCTGAACCGCGGGTGTTTGACGCAACCGAAATGCATCGTTATGGACCACGAGACGTACATTAAAGCGGCCGCCAACAGATTCCCGACCTGGAGTTTTTCGTCGCCAAGTCCTACCTGAATGCTCCGGAGATGTTTAGGAAGAAGAAGGTCGGCAAACATTTTAAGAAGTACTTGGTGTGGCTGGTGATCTGCGGAGGCGGCAAATTCAGCGGCACCATGAACGGCCAAATATATAAAAAAGAATGTCCCAGAAGCATCTGCTTCTCTTCCCACAAATGTGACATTCTGTTCTGGTCGGAGCATCGTGAAATTACGTGAAAGTGGTGATGAAGTGGTACGAAGCCAACGATGTTGTTTTTGTACCGAAGCCCGCCAATCTCGCCAGAACTTGGCCAAATAGTAAGAAAATCTGGGCGATTATGAAGGGCAAGCGCCGGAAAACAGGTCTTCAAAAACGAAAAAGATTTGAAGAAAGAGGGGTTGAAAGTTTGTAAAGAGTAGCGCAAGTATTGCACAGTGTTATAGGGTAGCGTTAAGTCCATGGTGCGAGCATTTAGCATTTAGCATCAGATCTTTCGGCACAAAATCGACAACATTCGCATTATACCACTCCAGCACGTCTTTCGTGTAGTGCCAAATCTGGCATGAAGTTCGTTGGACCATCGTGAGCTTTCAGGAGAGGGAGAAGCCGCTTTTGGAGACACACTTCCAAATACACCTATCCATGCATGGTAGTTGGGGTGTGGAAGTAGTTCGCCTCCCCGCGGTGCACCCTGGAAACGTTAAGCTCCCCTTAACGGCTAAACGAACTACAACGGAGGAAGCGTCATACGGCGCGGGATCCGGCAGGAGATCGTAAGCGGTCGTGACATGGGGAACAGGGACGATCCTGGGGTAATGCCGCACTCCCAGACGTTCCAACCCCGGTCCTGGCCCTGGCTTTCTCGATCGGAGGGACACGGAGGGACAATACGACGCGAGGTTCGGCAGGTACCATAAGTGGTCGGATAGGGAGATCGCGGACGATCTGGATTGACTACCAGATGTCCCGAACCCTGCTTGGATCCAGGAGCATCTCGATCGAATCAGCGTCAAGTAAGCGAAGCTAACTACTAAAAACCTATGTAGTTAGACATAGTGGGTGCGTGAAGCACACTAGCCCCATCCATGAAGTAATACCGAAAGGTGGTTTCGGGGAGGGCCGGGGCTCGAGACACGGGTGGGTTTTTAGTGGGTCGAGGAGTTGGCGCCCTCATCCCCACACCCTGAGCTCTTCAGGAGTCTGTTTCCATCCCGTCAAAAAAAAAATGCATGGTAGTTGCGGTAACGAAAGGTGTACTCTGCTTCCCGCAAGTAGAAATCGAATGCTAAATTAAGAATTTCTTGGCGAATTTCAAAATCTTCTGTGTCTGCAGTTCTGAAGGTTCTCGGAAAAATCAAACTTATCCTTGGCAGTCAAATACAGGTTTCCTGGAATCTGAATGAAGGATAGCTTCACATATGTCTCGTTACCTATAAGGGGCTATTCATAAACCACGTAGACCTTTTTGGGGTCCGGAAAGGGAGGGGGGGGGGGATGACCAAGGTCTACGCTCCATACAAAATTTCAAAAAATGTATGGAGAAAAATCTACGAGGGGGAGTGGGGTTTCGGAAATTTTCAAAAATGAGTCTACGTGATTTATGAACAGGCTCTTACGCAGCAGTGTGGGGTCGTTAACTTCTGGTCGTAGAACTTCCGTGCACAGCTTTTTGCAATTGTATTCTGTTTTTCGTCACGGTTTGGGAACTTGTGAATCTTAAACGTACGTAGGCCAGCCCGAGTTTTGGTATTCTACACGAAAGTCTTGCTCACATGCCACTTTTTAGCCACAGGTGTTCGATTTCCGTTAAAAGTCCACAACCACGCGTTTGTGATGGTTCTCGTTGACCTGCTCGGCTTTTGTCTCCGAAACTTCACTTCCGATCAATAGTCAGACGTTCTTGGAGCCGTTTTATGATACCAGACACCATGGAATTCGTGATTCCGAACTTTTTTCCGACGACACAATGCGACAGATCCTTATTCTCAATGTAGTCATGCAAAACTTTTACGCACACGCACTGTTCTTTCGTTGCCATTTTGAAAACTTTTGCGTACCAGATGGGATCAACTCACAGAATGTAAACAATACACAATAAACTAAATCTATGCAAAATTTCAATTAATTTTACTAAACGGATCATAATTTAGAGCAGCTTGAGGGTGTGCAGATTTTAAATGGTACACCCTTTAGATATTTGCTAAAACGGACTACAGTCTACTGTGATGTTCGCAAAAGGTGATAGAAATAAATCGCCTACTATTCGTGTAAATTTCGATTGCACACATAGGTTATGTGATAATTTTTGACAACTGAGTTGATAGTCACGAAAATTTTCCACCAAAACTATCGATAAATGATTATGTTATTAGCTTTCAAACTGTTTCAGTTATACGTGACGGCCACTATTTTTCAAAATTTCGTTTTCAGTCGTTGTCTAAGTCGAATAGATCAAACTGGTACCCGCAGAAACTGTAGCAAGTTTACGGCTTCACGGTTTATTACCCTCATCCATGTGTTTCACTGATCTCTTCCACCTTCACCTGCATCGCCGACAGAAACAGAAGCAGCGAAAGGAGCAATACTGGCCTTTGCAAAATGATGCAACTCTCAGAGCTCACACGGCGATGATTGCCGCCAGAACGGTTGACACTCGCCATCAGTCGCCTGTCGCTGCCATCATCTCTGGCGTAAATACATACAAGCAACAGATGCCTCGCTGCCTTCGTTCGGCCCTAATCCAGTCATAATATGGGGCGGCACTTGAATCTACGGCTACTCTTACATTCTGCCGAACAGCTGCGTGGCAATGTTGTCATAAAGCAGTCGGGCGGCGTAATTCATGGGCACACGATCGTCCGTCGGCTAAAAATAGGAACCCTTTTTTGAGTTGTTTGGACCGCGATGGATCTAGTTTGGCGAAGTAACACATCGGAAGGCAAAGTGGGTCATTTTACTTGCCTGGCACGTGCGCTTGTGAAGGGGAAGGAAGCGACGTGGCAATTCTTCTCTCTTCAAGCTTGTTTGGATGATGGAGCGTCTTCCAATGAATGGAAAATCTGCGGTCGGTGGAGCCAGTTTTTAAGCGCCGTAAAATTGGAGCATGTTTTCAATTCACATTAAATGAACCGAGTGGCACTTCTGCGACTAGGGTACGATAGGAAGTTCCGGGATTTGAAATTATACTATGAACTTAAGGGCCAACAGTTGATTGACGCTGGCACACTTACCCTGGCTAAAATGGATGTCTTATTCAAACGAGACTTGGGTACGTGATGGCACCGGTTGAGTGGATATTGATGCACATGAATTCAGAGAGGATAATAATCGTGCAAGATTGTTGGTACGAATGTTGCAGCACAATTCTTCATGGAGAGGCACCAGCAGGTGGTTGGACAGTGAATATTTATTCATTTGGCAAGTTTATGGCGCTTTAGGAGGAAATGTGCACTAAGTGTCTGCCTTAACTTATTCGAAAATCATATCTAGAGCTGGACCAAATTGTTAGTAGGTAGCGTGTGTCAGGTTGACAGGTTGACTATTTGGGTTAAGAATAACAATTGGGGAAAAGTAGAAAGATCTACTAGCTCAAAAGGCGATAATCACTCATGAATTCATGGGATTATTTGGAAAAATGTGACATGTGTCTAAAGAACAATAAGTAGATAAAAATTAATCTAATGTATGAAAGCAACCGGAATCAAAGTGACATGTTACTTAGGAACCGCTGGACTAGAATGTAGTGTTTTTTTCTGATAGAAGAATTGAAATAGAAAATAAACCTACCGTAAAAAACTCATTAAACATGTAATTGAGAGAGTTTAAATGTGCTGCCAAAACACTGGAATAACGATGAGATATCCGCGAGCGTAACAAAATGTGTTTCAAGAAGTCAACTTTCAGTACAATGTATCGAAAAAGAGATCGGTGTGTTTGCGACAGTTTACATCCATCAGATGCATTCATGTCCGTTTCAATAGTTCAAATTGTAGCAGAGAGTACAATATGTGGTAGGTGATGTTGTTAATAATAAATATTATTCAATTTCACTATGTTTTTTTCCCTTTAGTTGGAGCTCCTCCTTATGGTTCACATTCGTTGACACTTTCTCTTGTTTTTTTTTTTTATTTTCTTGGATTTTCACAAAGTAGTCAAACAATTGCGATATATTCCCCCCTATGGTTTTCATCATGTTCATTAGTTTTATCACTATCTTCATTGCACTATGGTCCAGATCACGAATTTACGAGGAAACATGCTCTAGTTTTCACAGTTTTCGCGTCTTTGCAGTTTCTAACACTCGGCAGAACACAAATTTACGGTGGGAATTTAAATAAAAAAGTTAGGGCAAAAAAAAAACATTTCTTTATGGTACACCCTAAGTTGATAAGGGAAAAATGCTCTAAATCGGTGAATTTTTAAGCTACAAAAAAAGTTTACACATAAAAATTTCTTGAATTTTTTTGTGCTACAACTTTGCCAAAGAATATAAACGTCTATTTCTGCAAATAAAAAAGTTAGTTTTCGCATTTCCGTGAAAATGGGGACCACCCTAATTTTAATCGACATCAAAAAATGGGCCTAAGTGATACAAACCATGTTGTAGAACTTCACTTTGCAGTAAAGTTTCAAGTTTAGGCGCTGGGAGCATGTTTCCTCGTAAATTCGTGATCTGGACCATAGTGTATTGGTGACAAAGTTCTTTCCTTGAATTTCTTCTATTTTTCTTCAACATGTTCTGTTTCTTTTTCGTTATCTTCTTCTCCATTATGATTTTCTGCAATTCCTTCCTCTCCGTCATCTTTCATTCCTTCACCTTCTTCTACATGATGTATATTCTATTCCTTTTCATTATCTTCATCTCGATCGTCTTCTTCTCTGTAATCTGCCTCTCAGCCATCTTCTTCCCCGTAATCTTCATCATCGATAAGTTTTTCTATGTTTTCTTCCTTTTTATCAACTTCTATTCCGTTTAACTTCTCTTTCGTTTTATTCCTTTTCATTGGCTTTCTTCCCATCTTCTTTTCTTCCGTCTTCCTCTCCATCATCTTTCACTCCATCACCTTCTTCTTCATCTTGTTAATTTTATTGCATTTCATTATCTTCATCTCCATCGTCTTCTTGTCGGCAATCTTCCTCTCCGTCATTTTCTCTCCGTCATTTTCTCTCCGTCATTTTTCTCTCCGTCATCTTATATTCCGTCATTTTCTATTCCGTCATCTTCTTCTCCGTCATGCTTTTCTCCATCTTCTTCCTCCCCACCATCTTTCCTTTCAACATTTTTCCTCCATTATGCTATTTCACGACTTCTTCCTTGCTATCTTTGTCGTTCTTCGTTCCTTTTGGTTTCCATGGTTTCTGGTAAATGTTGATATCAGGCAGATACTTCAGCAATCGCTCTTCGCTATCATCGTCGTCACACAACGCCTTTTAACGGCTTCAAAAATCGATTCCATATTTTGTCCTGACCGCTTCAAATTTTCTACAGTGCAGGATTATGTGCCAAACATCCACGACTATCCCACAACACTCGCATATCGGTGGAGAAGATTTCTTCAATAGGAAATCGAATGAGCGGGTGAGCGAAATTATTCTGGTCGATCAACTTCATTGTTTCTCGTTTAGTTTCCAATATTTTAATTCCTGATAGCTGCCTCCAACGTTCTTACTACTGTTGACGAGTGGTTTGAGTCGTTGCTTTAACCCTCTAGCTCCATCTCTAGCCCTTAAAGGTGCAGGACGGACTTTTTATTTTGAAAACGCTGTATCTCAACGATGCCTTAACCTTTCCAGCTAAAACTTTCACTTAAATCAAGGGGAATGGTTGTCCTAAATTAGTACTCCAAGATGATTTGGAGAACATAGGATAACTGATATGCAGACAAATAGATTGCTTTTTATGCACACAGCCTCCGTGAGTCTATTTGAATATGCTTCTTCCATAAGAACTATATTATAGCTCTGGTTGATTCAACAATTGTTTGAACTAATGGCAACGAACTATCTGAACTCCAGCAAAATTTGGAGAACCTTGAACATCTTATATGGAGGGAATTATATTACAATCTCTTTTTATGGCTTTTTTGAGTTTACTTGGGTATGCTGCGTTGCCCAGTACAGTAGCCTAGTCATGGTTGATCCAGTAGATCATTTGACCTGAACTCCAGGACAATTTGAAGAGATGTGAACGACTGATATGAATTGAGATGGATGACAGATAATAATTTCACTCTTTTTGAACATTGTTTGACATGTTTCATGTATGTAGGTCCTATGCTCAGGTGTCATAGCGACATCGTCCCTGATCAACATTCCAGGAGAGTTTGGACGACCTAGAACATTCCGAAAAAGATGTATATACTCACTTGTATACTTTTCATGTACCATTTGTGTTAAAAACTAACTAAAAACCATAAATCCGTTTATACAAAAAGTGAATAACCAAAACAATTTCAATATCATGATGAATAATACCCTCAGAGCCATCTTGTTTCAGCCACGAAAAGAAGGGGGGATGAGTTGGAGGGAGTTACATATATTCAAAATGTTAAGGCATCGTTGAGATATATATCGTTTTCAAAATAAAAAGTCCGTCCTGCACCTTTAAGGGCTAGACGGCTTTCAATAAAATGTCTCTGAAATTATCAAAAGCTTTTAGAAGAGCGCTCCATATGAACAATAATGTGCATGAGACCGCGGGATACCGTTTTGAGTAGTTGTGATAACGCGGGGTACTTTTTATTGTAGTTGTGATGCTACGAGATACTGCAGTTAGTGTTAGTGTGTACTAAACTAAAGAATCAATTCACAACAAACTGCCGTTAAACGTAATGGAAAATGGTAAGAACAAGGAAGCCAAGTTTTTGAAAGTTAATAAGCCTCATTATCTCTTACAATTGCTAGGATTCTTCTGAAGTGACGGCTTTTGCCATGGACTTGATCCATACAATAGCAAGGTGACGCAAAAAAACATTCCGTTGAATATGGCATTTGCCAACACTTATTAGTTCTTGGTGAAGAATTGTTCAAATGCAATGGACGCAATCCTTTAAAGGGTGATACGGTCAAAATTTGGTCAAGGAAAACGCGTGTAAATCGGTGAAATCGTTTATTTAAAAAATCAAATTAAATTCTTTTTCAAGTTTAGGTAGTTACAAATTCCGGGAAAAATATTCAGTTAGGTTTCCGCTTTCCAAATCCGAATTGCCGGGCCTTACGCTTGACCCCTGCCTTCAGATTTTGTACAGCCACCTTGTCCACGCTGCTTCGCCGCCAGAAAGCCAGTTTGCGCTTGAACTGCTCGTCCTTATGCAGTTTTTTGGTCTTCTTTGGGTTCCGCTTGACAATAGCCCAGTATTTCTCAATTGGGCGGAGCTCTGGCGTGTTGGGAGGGTTCTTGTCCTTGGGAACCACCTGCACGTTGTTGGCGGCGTACCACTCCATATGGCCTTTTTACCGTAATGGCAAGATGCCAAATCCGGCCAAAACGGTACGGAACAACCGTGTTTCTTCAGGAAGAGGCCGGCAGACGTTTATTCAAACACTCTTTCTCAGTGAATTTCTACGGTTGACAGTCCCGGAAGCTATGAAAATGCTGCTTTTCAAGCCACAGGTGCAGATGGCTCGCCACGCCAGATATTTCTTTGCGAATCTTCTTTGACGAGCTGACAGTTGTGCGTAGCAGAAAATATCTGCTACCTTTCTCCTTCCTTTGCCGTATAAAAACTCCTGTCCCGGAGGCTGCTTGTAGTCGGCTTTGACGTGAGGTTTCGTCGTCCCATTACCACGCAGTCAAACTTCGTCCCAGCATCGTCGTGTACAGCCTCAGGGATCCGCACTTCGGCCGATCGTATTTTGTTTAGTCATCCGCGATTTGGAGTCACTACCTTCTTGTAGAGTCGATAGGTCCGGCTGCGTTTTTGGCTCCGATGCATGGATTGTAGACGAATACACCCAGCTTGTTTGCGGCATCCTCGGAGAGATAGGTTAGGGTTTCGCTTGAAACTACCGGCAGCTCTCTTGTCGTCTCAGCGGCTATCCGGTTTCCGATTTCCCCCGAGTCAGACTTCCTGGCTGTCCGATCGACGTTCCCCAAACACTGCTGAGCACATTTGTAACGGTTGATTTGGCAACTTTTAGCGATTTTGCCAACTTTGCGTGCGAGTAGCTCCGGATTTTCGCGATGCGCGAAGCAAAATTTTGATACGCTTACATCTTCTTGCTTGGACGGCATTTTGACAACTGAAAGAGTGAATTCCAAAATCGAAATCGGAGCAACATATTCTACACACACACCTTCAAAATGAGGGTGTTCAGGTTTTTTAATGCAAAATTGAAAGAAATACGTCAAGTTGATATTGACCAAATTTTGACCGTATCGCCCTTTACTTAAGAACAGCTGGGTGAAAAATATGGCAAGAGCAAAAATACAAAACATCAATATCGTTCACGGATTTGTACACCACTCGTTTTCACTCAACGAAAAACCGTTGCAGCCGTGGATAATCGTGAGCGAAGAAGGCACTATAGTAGCGGCCCACTGTATTTGTGCCATCAGAATTATGGTTTGGCGATGAAGCTTTTCATTTCAAATGTTTGTCATGCAAGGAGGATTAGCGTGTGAAGCAAACTATTCATGACTTCTTTGAGATATGGAAAGGTCCATTAATTATGTCACGTGGTATGGGGGGAGGAGGGTTTTGGGAAAACGTGACGATCCATACAAAAGATTTTGAAGGTCCATAGAAAACACGTGACCCAGGGGGAGGGGGTTCGCTAAAGGTCCCTTTTTGCTTTGTGACGTAATTAATGAACGTTCCCTATGGTAGATGTGTTACTTAATTTTATCGATCCATATATATTGAAGAATATGAATCCGTATATTCACCTTAACACTAGACATAAATAATTTTACCAGACTCTGATGCAGGTTCATGTTGCCTAGGCATCTTTCGAATATTTCTACATCTGGTCTCCAAATCAAACATTCATATTTGAAGTTAAGAGAAATCATATTTTTTTGAATTATTGTATCGACAAGGCGAAATTTCTTTCAAAAACTTTATAATTTCAGAACTTTTTCGAAAAAAGATAACAAAGTCATAGAATAAAGAGAGAAGAAGAAAAATTAATCTTGTAACCACACTAGGACAAAGATTTACTAATGGCAGGGTAATAAAACATCAATAAAAATGGTAAAAATAGCAATAAAAATATGTGAAATTTCCACTAAATTATTAAACACAGTGCAAACGAAAAAATAACAATTTGCACTTGAAAAACTCAAAATAGCAATAAAAAATTGATTATTCGCTTGCAATAATTCAAAACTGACCGGTTAAACTTAAAAAAAACCAATGGAATTAGTATAAACGCAATAATAGGCTGATAGTTTTCCGTCATAATAATAAGTTCTAGCGGTAAACATCTGACAAAAGTCTTCAAACACTTCAACTCTTTCCACAAAATCGCAATAAAAAATCAAAATATTAGAAAAAAATTAAAAGATTTTTATTTTGGTTTCAATTGGAAAGATTTGAAAAATTTGAAGACTTTTATCACATGTTTACCGCTAGAACTTATTATTATGACGGAAAACTATCAGCCTATTATTGCATTTATATTAATTCCATTGGTTTTTTTGAAAGTTTAACCGGTCAGTTTTGAATTATTGAAAGCGAATAATCAATTTTTTATTGCTATTTTGAGTTTTTCAAGTGCAAATTGTTATTTTTTCGTTTGCACTGTGTTTAATAATTTAGTGGCAATTTTGTGAATTTTCAATGCTCAATGTTCATTAATTAGTGCCAGTATATATTTTAGTCATTTACTAATGCTGCGGAAATTACCAAAATTTGATCAATAGCAAGCATCCCGTTATTCCAACGTTCCAGCATGCATATTAGAAGCTTATCCGAGAGAATCAAAAAAATTTAACGAAGAACACCCATCGTCATGGATACGAAGAAACGATAGCCCTTTAGATCGAATGGCATCCATTGGCTCCAACCGGCAGTTTTTGTTCTTGAATGTAGGATAAGACATTTTGACATTGAACGTTTCTAGAAGATCTGCTATCAAAAAACCCCGATCTGCTAGAATGATATCTCCTTCTCGCAAAGAATCTAACAATCCTGATAATTTTAAAATCTTTTTATCCGAAATTTCACCTCCAAAACAGGGGGACACGAAGATGTGCTAATGTCTATGATTTATAAAAGGAATACACATCCGCTTTTGCTGCCATGGCTTTTAGATCACTGATCAAGAAGACTTGCAAGGAGTTTAAGTCAAAATATTTATTAAAAATATGTGTCAACCTTGTACACCTCTGCCGATAACGTGTTTGAACCAAGGTTGGAACTTGTTTCATCCTGCAATACCCGAACTTATTGTCAGTGTGAACCTCTAAACATTGGACTCGGAAAAAATGCGACACTTTGTTTTGGGTGTAACTTTTTATCGCGTGGGTAATAATTAATGAAATTTTGGGTAGTACTAGTTTAGAGCGCTATTTTTTTTTTTTTACTTATTTATTTTCCGTCGGCCTATTCCCTCACATGGTGACAATCACCGACGCCAGGGAGACGACTCCACCACCTGGACCCTACCTAACGACTCATGACTATGAGCCGGGACCAACGGCTTTACTTCCCTTCCGAAGGAAGACGTGACCAAGATTTTTTCGCCTCAGAAAAACCACCGACGTCGACTGGGATTGAACCCAGACCCACTGAGGTGCTAAGTAGCAGTCACGCTTACCACTACACCACCGACGCCGGCCTAGTTTAGAGTGCTATGTTTATGTGTGCAAAATTTTATCGCCCGTATCTTAAACGTCATTAAGCTTGATAAACAGCCTGCTGCCGTTTGACAGAACAGTTTTGAAAGGGAATCAAAAATTTCAGCTGTTATCCATACACGCTCGTTTAAAGTAGGTCCTTTAAATAGAGTAACTTTCACTCAGTTTTGTATTTCCACGCTAAATGTCAAAAACTGAGTGAATTGAAATAAGGAAACTGAGCATAAGCTTCTTTAATTGTAAAAGCGCTATACTTATGAAAGTAAAGATTGGACTCGAAAAAAATGCGACACTTTGTTTTGGGTGTAATCGCGTAAGTAAAAGTTAATGAAATTTTGAGTAATACTAGTTAAGAGTGTTATGTTTATGTGTGCAAAATTTTATCGCGATCTGTCAAGTAGTTTTCAAGATGCATTCGAAACAAGAAGAGCTACGCCAGCAAATCTTGGCGGCGGTGATCGATAATCCTGGTCAGTTGCATAGATGGATCGGCAAAAGGCTTGGAATCCACCATTCCACCGTGTTCCGCATTGTGAAGATGTTCCAGGAGACCTAGACCATCGAGCGGAATACCCAGAGAAGGCGCGGAAGATAAGGCAATACTTTAAGAATAACCCGAATCTTTCCACCCGAGACGTGGCCAAAAAGGTCAATTCGTCGAAGTGATTCGTCCATCAGACAATGAAGCGGGCTGGGCTACGTGTTTTTAAGGTGAGGAAGGCGCCAAACGGGTCTGACAAGCAAAACACGGTAGCAAAATTTCTTGCGCGGAAGCTGTACCGTGAGTGGCTGGTCAAGCCAGGCTGTCTCATCATGGACGACGAGACATATATCAAGGCGGACACCAAACAAATCCCCGGCCTCGAGTTTTTTGTCGGTACGCTCCACATGGAGGTTCCGGAAAAGTTCCGGAAGAGAAAGATGGACAAATTCGCGAAGAAGTACATGTTGTGGCAGGCGATCTGAGAGTTCGGACGGTACAGCAAGCCGTTCGTTATAACCGTCACCATAAACAGGCAGATTTATCGCTTGCTGCCCTTCCCCCGCTCTCACCGTGGTCCCACGCTGTTCTGGCCGGATCTCGCTTCGTGCCATTACGCCAAGTCTGTCATGCATTGGTACGAAGCAAAGGGCGTTAATGTGGTCCCGAATGAGGCGAACCCGCCAAGTACACCAGAACTTCGTCCGATCGAAAAGTTTTGGGCGATAGTGAAGAAGAAGATGAAGAAAAGTGGAAAAACATTCAAAACCGATGATGCTGTGAAGAAAAACTGGGAGAAATTGTGTAAGGAAGATGGACAAAGCCTCGCCCAAGATCTCATCAGCATTGTTAATAGAAATGTACGAGCATTCAGCTTGGAGGAGGAAAGTCCATAAATAAATTATGCCAAAACATAGCTTATCTATAGTTATTTAATAAAAATGCATTTTTGGTGATAATTTTTATGAGCCTCATTTTTTTCCAGTCCAGTCTTTATCTCGTACGAGCTACTAAAGAAAACATACACACTAACGTTTAACACACAACAAGCCAATATTGATACCCGATCCAATTTGGAACTGTATAAAAAACGAATTCACTATCTGATTTCACCTGTCATCTTCTCCTAGTGTGTGTGCAGCGATTGTCTTCTCCTCCTTTTTTTATATATACTATACGTTTGATTCCAGTGATCGTGAGATCGTACGTGGAGATCTGAGTATGGTACATCTCACTCTATCATCTCTTTCAAATGTGCTTAGCTATTAAACACACACATTGTTTATATATAAACACTGCCCTGTCAGATGAATTACACGTCAATACTTCAAAAGTCGAGGAAACCACGGAAAAACATATTTTGTGTGCGATACTGTAACATAACCCGAAATTTCTCACAGTTTAGTAAACTTTCACAGGAAATAAAAATCATAGGTAAATAGTTTAAATGTACTACTTTTTGTTTGACAAACCCCACATATGGAGTACAATAATCCCCGCATGATAACATTACCGATATCATTTGGATAAGCGCACTACTGTAACACACTTGTAGGTAAAATTTCCCAACCTGGCACGTATCTAGTAGTATTTGAAAATATTTTTTTTTGTTATATGGGTATAAGCAGATAGATGTCACCATTGGTCATCTTTTGTTCATTCGTAAAAATAAAAATTTTAGACGTTGATTCGTAATTCATTTCATGCACTCGGGACAAAGTGAGCGTAAAAATTAACATTATTAAACGGCTCGTTAGAAATACCACTTACATAAGAAAACTATATACACCACGTGGTGAATGTATCTGAAGACAGTAACCAGTCGAAAGTGAAACTGATAACTTTTATCTTATTTGTCTTCGGTAAAGCTACTCGGTCGACCATTTGTAATTAGGTTATGTTAATTATTACAAGCGCTACTCGTTTAATGTGGAATAAGTGACCAAAAATGGATCGCCAATCTACAAAGACGTTCTGAAATTAGCTACTGGAGCGACAGAACACTGCAAGGGTATTTGAATTGACAGTTTAAGGAGTAACCGTTGAAGAAACTGTAAGAGTTGTGTCTGTTTGTCTGGGTTGAAATATTCACATGTGTTGACTTACGTATACTTATTTATATTCATTTATTTAGCTTGACATATTGCCATTCAGCAATTTGCATTTGAATATTTACAAATTTACCTATGCTCATGTGAATGAATAAGTGTAAATATACAGTCACCGCCAGAAAAAAGTGCCCACCTACTCCAGTTTGTCGTTTTTGTGCAGCAAACAGTAAAATAAGTGAAGGATTCTAAGTTTTGTTGTTTTGATGGCATATTTATTATGTTTTTTTCTTGTCTGGTCCATAAAAAAACACTTGTCATGCAAATTCATTTTTTTCTTCAAGAAAAATCAAACTATAGTTGAAATTATGCATGTCAAAATAAAGTGCCCACTTCTTATTTTCTTAAAAAAAAAACAAGTTGTAGATCCAGTCTGTTGAGTGATCAGTAGTTGATGTTTCCTCCCCTGGCCTTCAACAGTTTTTGCAAACGTTTCGGCTACTCTACACCAGATTCTTCAGGTGTTGTGGGTCAAGATCTTCCCAGGCGTTCTTAAAAGCTTGAAAATAGTTATGTTCGTTGGTAATTCCTGTCTTATCAACTCGTGAATCCAAGATGGCCCAGCAGATTCTCTATTGGGTTCAGATCTGAACTCTGTGGGGGCCATTCCATAGGTTTAATACGGCAGGAACGGAAGAATGCCTTTGACTTCTTCGCGGTATGTTTTGGGTTATTATCTCGCTGGAACACAAATTTGTTTTTCAGCCCAGTTTTAACCAACAAAACCTCCAAATTCTCACGCAATACGTCGATTTAACTGTGTCCTGGATATGTCGATCATGAAGCGCGTCTCCAGGTCTACGCCATACATGATGAGCTCGTTTTTTGCTGTTGAACAACTCGAATTTGAACTCATCAGTCCACAAAACAGTCTTCCATTATTCTAAAGGTTTATCAGCATGTTCCCGAGCAAATTTGAGTCGTTTCGCTTTGTTGACTTTGCAATAAAAGGCAACTTCTTACAAAACCTGCTCTTCATACCAGTGTTCAGCGATCTTTCTGCGTAGAGTACTGTCCGAGATCGGTTGTTGAATCACTTCTTGATCTCCTTGAGGGTTACCTTCGGATTTTTCTTAATTTCTCGAATGATTCTCGCATCTCTTCGGGAATCTGTTCTACGTTTCCTTCCCTTCCTGGGCTACTAAACCATAGGTTTTGTACTTTGCGAAAAGGTTGGTAACCGCTGCTTTGCTGTATCCATACTTTCACCAATCTTGCGATGCGATTCACCTTTCTCGATGTCACGAATAACACATTTTCGGATCTGCAAGGGAATAGTTTTGCTTGCCACCGTATTATCCATGGTTATTTAGATAACTCGCACTGAATCTTTCTGACCGACAACTGAAATCCATAAGAAGACCAACAAACAATTGTAAACGTCAAAAAAAATTGAATACTAGGGGCGTTTGGATGTATAAATTACATACACATAATATTAATATATTAATATATTTTCAATTGGGCAATTTATTATGACACACCAAATTTACACCACGTATCCCAAGTAACAATTTCAGTTCTATTCCAGCCGTATAGCACTCCTTCACGGCTTTGATAATGAAACTACATTCAAAACTGTTTTGTCCACCAACACTTCTCTATGCATCTATAAAGCCGAAATGTGTACAAAGTGGCCCGCTCTATAGACAGTTGTGAAAACAAATTCATAAAACCTTTACAAGACCATAAAGATTTTGAAAATTTTCTAGTGAAAGATGTTACGATCACTTGAGAACCATCATAAAACCTATTGGCTGCCATCAAAACCAGCATACCAACACAGCTGTCAAACTGCACGGCGATATCGTGGTTGGTTTTTGTTGTTCTGCTTTGTTCGATTCTTTGCTCTTCTGATTCATTCAACAGTAAATAATGGCTGAGAAAAAAGTTCTAGTGTTGAGAGAAATTATCTTTGCGCATTGATTTTATGGTGAATGTTGGCACGATAAGAGCTGAAAATTAATGCGCCTCGAAAATTATGCGAGTTTACAACAACAAAAACAAAATTGAAAGAAATATATTCGGTAACTTAATCATGAAACTCCTGAAAATTGATGGAATTTAATAAGGTTATCAAAACGAATACCGAAGTTTATCGCAGATCTAAAGTTCAATTGTATTACATCTAAAATTTGGTGAATTTATTTTTCCACATTTCAATTATTTCATATATTCCAATATGGCGATTGCAAGAAATCACAGTTTTGCCAAAAAGCCAATTTATCTTAGCAATGACTACTATAAAACTATCTGGTCGCTTGGTAGCTTTCCTCAATGCCAATTAGCCGTTCAATGCATTTACTGGTGGCAAAATGGTTTTAAAATGCTTTTTCAACTGATCATAATAAGATAATACGAATGAGACCTACAATGGCATTTCAAAATAGCATTTTCTGAGTTGATAAAGTCAAAATAAAACCTTTGATAGGAGTAAAAGGAATTTTAGAAGTCAAGGTTTTAATATCGTTGTAAAGAAGCTGTGTACGTTCTTATAAACCTGACTAAAATTTGAAGCCTATTGGCATATCTTGCTGCCATAATAAAACCGAATTGATTTCTAGTGGCTTTCATAAAACTTTAATAAAACTTAATAAAGCTGCAAAAATGCACACGCATCTTTAAAATAATAATATGATCATGCTAAGAAAAATATATGAATACGATATCATGAGTTTTTTAATGACTTCAGAGATGAAGCGTGTTCATGAGAAAAGTGGGTACTTTATTTTGGCGGTGACTGTATTTGTTTGATATTTCGCACGCAGGTTCAAAATGCATGGTCTTTTCTTCCGAGCAAAGGTTACAATGCGACCTGGCGTTGCACTGGATTTCCTTCCTTCAACTATTTTTAAATGCTTTTTATGAACTAAACTCAGCCCTTAGTGGTTTAAAGGCGAGAAGAGGGTGTAATAAATAAAAGATAACTCAAGCATGTAGTTTTTCAATAACCCATGGAAAATAAAACCATCTCACCTGGCATTGCGGCAGCTCGACGTGCTCCTCCGGTCGTGGCGCCTTCCAGCCGAGCAGCGGTGGTATGCAAACCAGCGCCGACATGATCCACACGGCGGCGATCATAAATGCAGCCCGGGCCGGGGTCCTCGATTTGAGATACTCGATCGCCTTCGTAATGCTCCAGTATCGATCCAACGAGATCAGACACAGGTTCATGATGGACGAAGTGCACAGCAGGACGTCCATGGCCGAATGGATGTCACACCACCAGTTTCCGAAGATCCAGTAGCCCATCAGTTCGTTGGCCAGCGAGAAGGGCATGATCACTAGCCCTAGGAAGAAGTCCGCCACCGCCAGTGAAGCTATGAACCAATTCTGGATGTTTTTGAGCGCCTTCTCAGTGGCAATCGCTATGATCACCAACATGTTACCCACTACGATGACTATCATTAGTATTGTCACGATAATTGAAGCGAAGATTATGTGCGGCAGTGTATATCCGCTCGGGTAGCCTTGTAGGATAGTCCGATTGTCACCCGTGGCCAAAACTCCACCCAGCGTATCGTTCAGGGCGTTCGTGGCCGACCCATGGACGAGTCCCGTCAGCGAAGAGTTCCCACCGACGATGGCCAGGAAATCCTCTTGCGAGATGTTGCTGGCCGCTACAAGCGGGTAATCCATTATAACGTTAGTTCTTTGCTTTTCAAACTGCTAACCTAGAGTGGCTGTCGTAATTCCTTGCCTAATTGTCTGTCAAAGCATCGGCTGTCTCAAAGGCGGTGGTGTAATTGGCTGGTCCCACATGGTGTTATGTTCCGTCGAGTTTTTTGCTTTTTCGCACTTGTGCCGAGTATCAGTTTCCCTTGTTAAATGAAGCTTTACATAAAGACACGATTACGCTAGAATACTTCTACGATTTGAAAACGCACACCGATATCCGAGAGATATCCTTTAGGTTAGAGATTCTTACTTAAACACCACTTCTGTACATTAAAGCAAACATTCCTCTGCTAGAATTCAAATCAACAGCCAGCTTCTGGTGCGTTCACGTATATGATTATTGATAAGTAGATCTATGTATCCATACTATATTGGTGATTAGTGGTTTGATTTTCTCCTTTAATTTTATACGTAGTTGCTACTATTTCATACCTAAGAGCAACATATTTTTAAAATACCCGTTTTACTCCGAAATTCCGATTTTCCGGCTGAAATTTTAGCTCCTCTCGGTTTCCCAGGGGAATCGGCTTGTAAAAATTTGCGATGTCAAACAGCAAAAAACACACACACTTTTTTGGATTTTTTACTTCCTTTTAAATGCACACCAACTAACGAACGAAAACACTGAAGAGAACGTAAATTCACACAAACACAGAGATGATTAAATCGTCGGACTGCCGTACGACACTGTTCTGGATTATTTCTTCTACGCTACTGTGGCTGAGGCCTGGCTACAAAGACTAGTTGCTGCTGGAGTTGCCACTTGATAGTGGCCCATGGTGGCCACTTTTTTCTTTCGTCTTCGACGCTTCTTCCGGCGCACGGCCGACCTAGCGTTGAGCGTAGTGGTCCGGATGGTTGTGCCCGGCAGTGGAACTAGTCGCAGACGATGGTGGCGAGCGATGCTCGATGGATGTTTGATGATCCCGGTGGGGATTCTCGGCTGGCGCACAATGGCAACAGCCGACACGGCCAACCGGTGCAGTCTGCTGCAGGCTAGACGTGGTGGGTGGTGGTGCCGGGGTTTGTGGTGGTTGCCACGTGCCGCGAGGGTAACTATCCGCTCTGAGCGATGCGAAGGCGTTGTGGAAGATGTGGGCGATCTGCAATG
>JASCZW010011741.1:0-30953 GCA_034211315.2 Aedes japonicus
TTTAAGATTAATATTCACTTAGAGCTGACAGATGGGTTTTTTTCCAAATCGACATGTAGACGAATGTTGATGCCTGTTAATCTTATACAGGGTGCGTGACAAATTGTTGCAGTAAATTTCAAAGAGTAATTTTCATGCTTGTGGAACTTTATTTTCATTGTTAGGTATAAGATGTACACAAACAGTGTTGAGTAAGCTTTCGAAACAAGAAAGCAATCAGCCTGCCATCGTTGTTTGATTGTGCGCCGGGAAAAGTGTGAAGCAGATAATGTGGTCACTAGGTGTGTCGGCAAGAATATAAACTGGCAACACACACCTACTCGAAAGAAACACAAGGTCCGTTCGAATAAGGCTGAACGAGGCAGGGTCGAAAAGTTGTAAAAAATATATGATTAAGAACAATCCAACGAGGTCAATGATGACCGTGGCAGGCAAAATCGGGTGTTCGAACCTAATCCAGCAAGCAGCATAGCTACCTACCTTGGTTACAAGTGCTACGCAGAGACCAATTCATTACTGCTACCAAATAACGGCGATTTAAGAAAGCTATAAAACTACTGAATCAATTGAAGCATCCCCATTTGACCTGATGAAAAACAAAACTTTAACCGGGATCAAAAGTGGAATGGAAGGAATGACAGGTGACTTGCACCAGTGCGTTGTGAGGTTTATATTGTCATGTAAACAAAGTTTCCTTTATGATGATTTTAGACGTAGTCTTCAGCAAAGGGGGATTTCTTTGATGAAAGACTAAAGGTAACAGCCGGTGTATAGCACTGTACATTGCCGATTGCTGAATCAATATAATTTGTTAAAAATAGTTTGTTTATAAGGTTCTATATCTGTAAAAAAACAACAAGGTGTTTGAATTACCCCGGTAAATCCTAATGTATATTAGCAATTTGGTGAATTCTGATTGATTTGGTGCTCAATAACGTAGAAATGATTGAAAAAAGTAAGAAATATTTTTTTAAAGATGTGCTGGTCGTCTAAAATTCCCAAGAGTTCAGAACTTAAGATCTACAGTTAAAACAGTAGCTTTATCCGTTCTACAATGTTATGATATGCATTCAAACATATTCAATGAATGTCCTGGAAGACCAACAGACATTATGACATAATTTTGGGGTATCTATGCTAAACAAACTAACATTACTTTGCAAAGCCCATACAGCTATTATTTCAATTGTAGACCTAAAGTTTTGAAAGACAGTTTGAATGACCTGTAACCAGCAAGGTTATTCTATTATGTCTGTGGACGTTTCAGAATATTCATTGAATATGTTTGAATATTTATCGTAGCTTTGTATAGCCCAAAAGGCTACGGTTACTACCGTATATCTTAAGTTCTGAACTCAAAGTTAGTTTTTATGAACCTGAACCTCCCGAGATAACCTGATAATTACTCGTTAGCTTACAGAAGCTTCACTGATTGTGTTTGAATGCAAATCGTCACCTTTCATAGATTATAAA
Organism: Aedes japonicus; assembly: GCA_034211315.2. Lineage (NCBI taxonomy): Eukaryota > Metazoa > Arthropoda > Insecta > Diptera > Culicidae > Aedes > Aedes japonicus. Next base: position 1,474 of record JASCZW010011741.1, read on the forward strand.
GCTAACTTTACGACTATAGATGCTAGATTCTGAACTCAAGGGCCGTTTTGATGGCCTAGAACATCCCAAGATATCTCATTATATCGGTTGACCTTCCAAAGAACTCACTTAAATTGGTCAAATACATATTGTTTCTTTGTTTAGTCCAGAAAGCTGTAGATTTTAATCTACAATTCAGAACGAAATATTTGCAGCAGTAAATTTTACGCTTTGAATTACAGGAAAGTTTGGATAACCTAGTACATCTGAAGATTATTTCATAGTGTCTGTTGTTCTTCCAAAATATTCAATTAATATGTTTCAAAACACATCGTAGCTTTGCATAACACAGAAAGCTTTTGTTACAACTGTAGGTCCAACTTTCTGATCCCAAGCATAGTTTGGATGCATTATTATGTTTTTGTTTTATTTTAAAAATGTAAATATTTGAATATTTATTGTAACTTTGTATTGCCTAAAGTGTACTGTTACAACTGTAAATCTTAAGTTCTGAACGCCAAGACAGTTTGGATGACCATCCCAAGATTATCTCCTTGTGTATGCTTACATTCGGAAATATTCATTGCATATACTTTAACTCGTGACGTAACTGTGTATATTCCAAAAAACTACTGTTACTACCGTAGATTCCAAGTTGTGAACTCCAGGACGGTTTGGATTACCTAGAAGATCTCAAAGTGAGAAAATAGTTACTGTTGACCTTCCAAAAGATTCATTGAATATATTTGAATACATATGGTCACCATGTATAGCTCAAACAACTACTGCTAAAACTGTAGATTTCAAATTTTGAACTTAAGGACTGTTTAGATTACCTAGATCATCCCCGTTTATGTAATAATGTTATTGTACGTTCGAAAATATTCACTGACTATGGTTGAGTACGTAGCGTAACTATATATAGCCCAAAGAGCTATATTTCTACAGTAGATCTTAAGTTCTGAACTCAATGACAGCTTGGATAGACCTAGAACACCATAAAGTTATCAAAAAATGACTGTTGACTTTTCAAAAGGTTCTTTCAATATGTTTGAATACATATCGTAACCTTATATAGCCCTAAAAGCTACTTTTACAACTGTAGATCGGAAGTTTTAAATTCAAGTACATTTCGGATGACCTAAAATCTCCCAGAAAGTTGCAAAAAAAATTAAACGTTTATCAAACAGAATTTTATAATACTCATGCATATGTACAATATTCTAAAACAACGCTGTACACCATTATTGATGCATTTTTTTTCTCGAACTTCTTCATTTTCAGAATGTTCTAGGTCGTCAATTAGCTTAGCTTAGCTTAGCTTAGCTTGACTGACTGCACGTATCGATGGTTGCTACTCCATGATTGATCAGAAGCAGTGAAATTGCACAATGAATCAACTGAATGGGGCTGGGAGTAACCGAACCATTCTCACTGTACACGTTTCAGTGACTCAATTTCTTTAATAATCAATAACGGCGCCGGCCACGTCCTTGCAATCAGTTGGGAATAGGGAAGGAAAGTTAGTGTGACCTTTGCTGATTAGGGACCGTGTTTACCTCTGCATCCCCACAAAGGTCAAAGCAGGAGGGTTTTCTATGTTACTAGGGTAGAGGCTCGATGGATCAGGATTCACCTTGATAAGTGATGTGATCATATATATATTATGCATTATAAAATTAAATGAACATTCACACATACATACACATGTATACATACACAAACATACACATACACTCAGTAGCAAAAAAAGAAAAAAACCGAAGCAAAACCCTGCTCCCAAAAACCACGTTGTTCAACCTCCGTCTCCCACTAACCATCAATACTTCCAAATGAAAATCTGACAATCCAATAATTAATGTATAGACCTATGTGATCAAAACCTCATGCCGACAAAACTTTACAGACCCAGAAGCTATCACAACATATGCGAAAAAAGCCATCCCTGGACACAGCAACCTCAAAAATCCGCACCCCTGTGAAGGACCCAGGTAGCACACTAAAACCTCTCCACAGCCTACAAAAATACAGAAACAATGTGGACAAAACTTGAAGTACCTCCACAAAGTGGTCCGGACCACAGCTGGCGTCCAAACAACTAGTGTAACTCATGAAGAATCTTTGAAAATATGGCATTCAGTATGAATTGGTTTGTGAAAACTACGTATACAGTGTTATACATATTATCAATAAAATTCACCTCAGCAAGGTCAGCATCGGGTGAAAAGGGGAAATGCCCACGTTGGTACGTCAGCCCCGACGCAGCTGCAGTCCAGACCACCCTATGAAACAGTCCAACTCACACACAATCCTCCGTACCCCTAAAAGCCCCGAAGAAACCTCCAATATTGCCACCCAAACCCCTCACAGAAACACGTACCCCTGAAATCTCCACGTCCAAGCAATGACTCCTCACACATGCAACGACAACCCCAAATCTATAAACCCTATCAACATGAAACCCTGATCACACCAGGTCCACACATTTTGCACAATGCCGTCAAACCTTCATCCAAAAACACCGACAATTAACAAAGTTACAGGAGGCTGAACATGGAGTCTTCCGCCAACAAAACCCCGCCCGGCCTCTCCCATGCCACTGAGTGTGTACATACACATACATATACATACATATCGAAACAAAAATATTGAAATGGGACACAAAGGAGAAAATGGAGAAGAGCTCACCCGGGTTTCCAGAACATTCCATTGCTGTGGTTGTAACATCGAGCAACCAGAGCAGGTCCGCGTACCCTCCAGATAACATTCTGTTCTTAAGGAGATGGTCGACCATGAACGCTCCACGACCATTAACCAAGCATCTCCGAGTGACGCGGGTGAACTCGAGCTCCTCCTGTCACCGCAAGGCTTTATGTTCGGGGTTCCGTCTGCACTGGGACACTTTGTTTTTACACCAGTCGAAAGCCTCGTGGTGGACCGCAATCAACTCTTTAGTGACCGAATCATTATCAAGATGAAAAGTTCAACACTACACAATAATTTCCACTAAATATTTAATTTTCTCGAAAATTTGCAGATAAAATAAGCAGCGAAGCACAAATACACGTCAGTCCCGGAGCGCGACCTACTTCGATCTCCCAGAATGTTCTAGGTCGTCAATTAGGCCTGAAACTCATATGATTTTTATACTTTCCAGATAGAAAAAGTGATGGAAAATAAATTTGCCGAAGACAGTGTACACTTTTATTAAGTCTGTGTAATTTTATACAGCCATTATACTTTTGGCCCGAAGAAGATAATATACTTTTTAAGGCAAGATGTAACATTTATGGATTTTTCAACAGTATGTGGCCCACAATCAACAATGTTCTCTGTTTAAATTCATGCGTTCAAATACGCTCGATTCATTGGTGAATTTTTTTTTTAAATGACTGAGATATTATTGCTTAAAACCTGACCACTTTTCGTGTCGGTCGCAATGCGATTTTATGTTTTGAATCGTACCCCAGTTGAGTAGCATAGAAGGTGCGAGGCTCTTCAATATATTCGGATCTATCTAAGACCATTCATCTTGAATTGCCCGTTTCATTTCGCCAGCCGTTTCATAACTCCTTCCACGATTGAAAACAATGCGAGAAAGTATTGATTTGAAGGCATTACAGGCAGCATTATCTTATCGTAAGATCATGATCTCATCCATAACATTTTCGAAAAATTGGATAAGAACTTCTTCCAACAATTGGCGGTACATTTCAGAGTTCATCCGCGTTGAAATGAAGCAAACAGGCGTTTTTCCAATCAAACTAATACCGGCCCAGATTATAGCCCTTCCTCCTCCAAAGTATCGTTTCTTCTTTCTTGGTGTCTCTTGCCTATTATTGTGCCAACAACTACTAAAACCATCTGGTTCATCAAGGTTGAACTTCTCCTCTCCATTGAAAAATACGCGTTTCGTCCCAAAACCGGTATTTCTCAGTGAAAGCAAACCGGGCTTTCTTGTGAAGAGATAGCAGCCGTGGTGCAGGCTTCACTAATACGAACGAAACATGGGAATCCTCGTTTAAAACTTGACGAATCCGACGAGCTTATTTCCGTCTTAATTTCTGCCGATGACAGCTTCTCGTAGATCGCTGCTTCGTGGCATACTTTCAGTTTTGCAAGTTTTGCAATCTTTTTGTAAGTTTTACGGTCGTATTTTCTATGATTTCGGAGAACTTCTGATAAGTTAGAATTTCTTCTACGCGAATTTATAAATAAGCTGTTCTAAGATATATTTTTTTCAAAATTCACCGAAAAGTACCCCTTTTGTTGGTCAAAGTTTTCACCTTGTTGACGGTGCGAGGGCTTATTTCATGCTATAAACATGAATGTGAGGCCAAGAATTTGACCAGTATTGAAAGTATCACATATTCTAGTCACTGTTTCACTGCCATGTCGTAGAACGTTTATATAATGGCACAAACATCTGGCGTGATACTGGAGGGTTATGCCGCAATTCACTCTTAGACTTCTTACTTTCAATCTAGGGAAAACGACTACAAGTACATTTTTTATTTTCGTGGCAATTTTTGTTGTTGTTTATCCATTTGCTTTTTGGAATAAATAACAAAAATATCTGATTTGCTCATGGTTTAATATCTGAATGTAATTGCACCATTTAAGAAAGGGGTGAATTTTTTGATAAGGGTCATTATAGGACTATTCGATATGAGGCGCATGGTCACAGAAAAGTGTCACTTGAAACTGACGATGACAAGCATGTATATTAGAGATAGGACGCGGAGGACCCGCTTGGGAAACACCAATTGAGGCAGTAGAATGGACCTTTCCATGTCAATTGTACCAGTAGCAGTGTTTGCTGCTAGGATCATTGTTTTCGTATTACCTACTTGCAAGGCGATCAGATTGAGTAAGAACATAAATCCTCCAAACCCAACAGTGAATAAATGGAAATGAAAAACAAATTAAAGATAACCCCGCTAGTTAGGAAACAGAATCGTCTATGCTTAGGTTTCATATTTGAAATATTTTTATATTTAAAATGGCCACAGATCCCAAGGTGAAGAGTATTCTAGGAATTGAGGGTTCAAACAATAAACGTGCTAGAGTTATTAGAATTAGAGGTTCCGATTAAGTTTGGTTGGGTTACAGTGATTCGAAATTTCTGGTCAAAGCAACGAAAAGTCAATGTGAGAATATCACCAATATCTCACATACACCCTGCATGCCATCAAATACTAAAGTCTTCTTTCTCGTCTCTTTTTGTATGTTATTAACTCTATGCTGGCAGTTTTGCCAAAAATATGGTCCAGAGTAGTCACAAAGTTCAAGCACCAAATCAACCAGCCCCGAACGCGGTCTAGGTAGACGAGAATTGCGGTGAAATGTATCGATAAAAGTACGAAGGACCTTCTCAGCCATGGCCTACATGCAGTTTATGTAAGGAAAGGATGTAAAGACTGCACACAAAGAGAAGTATCATCAGTCCTATATCAGTCAGTATATAAAAAATCGAACAGAAATCAAATAACGCAGAAATTTAATTAACACCATACATGTTTTTGAAGAGAACTTACATAATTTAACGAGGCCATCTCATTCCAAGAACTCTACAAACCCCTTACGCCAACCTAATTTTTATCCTCTCCCATGGCGTTCAAGTAGTCCGCATAGACCAGTTAGCCATTACACCTTCCTAACTCTCGGCTTTGGATGGACTTGCGCTCTCATTGACCCACCAAACGCTGCAAAATGAAAATGAAAAAATGACAATTTTCCGAAAAGTAACGAGACCTTTTCGGAAGTTAAATGTATGTCTTCTAATCAATGCAAACTTATACGAGAGTATCAAAAGTATTATAACTTATGGCAAGATCTACGTTCTTTCTCGCAAACGTAAAAGAATCCAAGAAAACTTGTCTGAAGTTTTGTGATCTTGTCAAATTTTCTACGAAACATCAGTTTGTTGACAAAGTTGTTAAGAACTGTGTCGTGACCTGACCTGAGATTTCAGGCTTGATAATATTGATTCACTGTTGCTGCTGCTACTAGTCCGTTGCTGCCAAAGTTCGTTACAATAATGAACTGAATCAGCACAGCTAGCTAAGCCTCACATGTCAATGCGTTGCGTTGGTTACTCTTGCGAAGTGAGGACAATTTTGCCTAGCTTATTACAAGTTTTATTTCGTTTAACGCTAAGTTGATTATACTAAAATGGAATGATTATACCCAAATCGAAAGGTAAGCTAATACTCTTTATATCCTATACAACACCTTAACATTTCTTTCACATATACTGCTATACTGCATTGAGCTTGTAGATAATTCTGGGAACATCCAAAAAAAATTCGAAATTTCCTAGAGAATCAGAGAGAAACTTTACACAGTTTAGTGGGAAACATTCTAAAATTTCAGGAAGAAACCTCTCTAAAGTTTTGCAGTAAACTTATAAGTTCAGGAGGGGCATTCTCAGAAGCTTAAGAAGAAACTGCAACAGAGATTCCACTTTTGAAGTGGCAAGTGTCGAGTCGAGTTGCAAAATTGATCCCTATAAATAAATGACAAAAATTCTAATTTCAAATAATACTTAAAGCGTGTCCGAAAATTTTCTCCGAAATTTTTTTATAACTTTTATAACGTCAATGGTCTGAGTCAACGTAAAACGTAAAAAGGTAAAAAAAATTTCAGTGTACGATTTAACTGTCAGTGTATCCTTTTGCCTGTGCGTTGACGTGCATATTGTTTACTTTTAAATTGAAGTTTTCAAAATGGCGTCTCGACAACAACAGCTGTGAAACCTCGGACAAGTGGTTAAAAAATCTTAATCGGGGTGACGCAACAAACGGTGTCAAATGCATGTTTCTAAAAACCAAAACCAGCCCAGGGAAAGCAAACCAAGCAGGCGCTACGAACAAGATATGAAACATGTGGTGAAAGTAAACAAGATTAAGCCCAACAGGTCGGTCAGAGATGTTGCCAAAAAAGTGGATGTAGCTAAGTCAACTGTGCAGGACATTCAAGTGAGATGTAGACTGAGGTCACTCAAAGCCCAGAAAAACCTCGAGGAGGAGATAAATGGCTTGAAAAAGCGATACGTCGAACTCAAAAACTATATGATGCGTTATTAATCAAACATACAGGTTGCATCGTACAGGACGATAAAGCATACGTGACCCTTCATAAACCCCTGGTTATGAATTCTACACTACGAAGGACAGAGGAAGCCTAGGGTCTATGTTTCAAGAACAGAAGATAAAAAAAATTGCGAAACAGATGGTAGAAAAAATATCTCGTTTGGCAAGCTTAGGACTGTAGTTAATGGTAAAGTTCCAACCATCAGAAGAGAAATGTAGCATCACTTAACCTTCTAAGACTAGGTGCTCCCAACGACCGTTTTAAATGACTTGTTCTGTACACCAATCAGAGCATTCTGTTCAGGATTCTCTCCGACTATTCATTTCCCTTTTCTTTGGATATCTACTGAAGGCTACACGTGTCTCCCATGCAGGGATGCCAGATATTTTTTTTTCAAATGTCTGTGATAAAATTTTGAAATGTCTGGGAATGTCTATAAAAGTCTGTAAACTATTTTTTAGAAAATTAGACTTCTTTCGTCAAAAAGACGTTATAAGAGAGCGAGTTATGTCATTATCGTCATTTGTGTGAATATGTAAACATGTCTGCATCTATGCATATGACATATGACATATGCATCTATGCATCTTGGATTGTATGCAACATAACACTATTGTTTCATATTTTTGAAGTGACACTGAAGCTTGAGTCATTTGCATAGATGACACAATTTTCTGTAGTTTTTTTCTCCTATAACGCTCTTTCCAGTTTTGTATTTTAAAATCAAAATTTAGTTTTCATTTGATAAATTCAACAGACTTTTTTTTTTTGATTCAATAACAATGGTGTGTACCATATTTTAATATGGTGTCATCATCACTCATGATCATCAATATCATTATGGTCATATGAATGATTTTTGCATAGGCTGCTCCTTCGGTTAACCAGTAATTATCTCTTAAATTTCAGGGAAACTGTCTCCTGATCTTCTGCAAGGCTCTTTGCTTTATTCTGGGAAGTTTCCTCCTAAACATCAGGCAAAATTCCTCATGAACTTTTTGCCAGTCACTCCTTATTTTCTTCGAAATTCACATATAAGAACCCATCCTTGCCTTCCAGAAACAGTTGGTAATTTTTTTCTTGCAATACTTTGAGAAAGTACTCTCTAGAATTTCTTGAAAAATCTTCTTAAGTTTATAGACGTTTGTTCCTGAACTTCTGAGAAGTTCTTTTCTGAACTGCTGAAATAATCTCTTCTGAACTTCAGGGGAGTATTGTCCTGAACTTCGGGGAAGTTTGTTTCTGAATTTCTGAGAAATTCCTGCTAGAACAACTAGAAAGATCCTCCTATACTTCTGGAAAGCTTCTCCCTGATTTTATCAAAAGAATCTACCATAACTTCTGGGATTTCGTGAACTTCGAGAAGTTCTCATTCTGAAATGCTGGAATGTTTGATTTGGAACTTTAGGGAAGCTCTCTGGGTAGTTCCAACTAAACTTTTGGTCTCTTCGCAACTTTTGAGAAGTCCTCTTGTGAACTTCTGAGGTATTCTTTACTGATTTTTTTTTGAAAAATTCCTTCTTGACCCTACAGATAGTGCCCTTCTTCCTGAAATTCGGGGAAGTTTTTTCCTGAGATTATTCTTTCCAAACTTCTGATTGGTCTTATCCGGAGGGAATTTTATTCCAACATTTTTTGGAAAATTCTCTTAAATTTGTTCTTGAAGTTTCTTTTTGAACTTCTGAAAAGTCCTCTTCTGAATTTTTGGGAAGTTTTCGCCAGAACTTTGGGAAAGTTTGTTACGGAACTATTGTGAAATTCGTGCTCAAATTAGAAGGAAGTACCCCCAAAGTACCCCTGGAAAGTTTCATTCTTTTCTCTCTAAAGAATTTTGAGAAATCATAATTCTGTAATGCAGAATGTTCTCCTTTGAGCTTTAAAAAAGCTGTCAAGAACTTCAAGAACTTTCCAACTAACATTTCGAGAAGTTTCTTCTGGAACTTCTGGGATGTTATTTCCTGAACTTGAGAGAAGTTCTTGCCTCAACTTCTATAACGCATCGTCCTGAGGTTTTTTTTCCTGATTTTTTGAGAAATTATAGGTAGTGCCCTTCCTGAGAAGTTCAATCTTGAATTTCTGGGAAGAACTCCTAAACCTCTGAAAAACTTCCAAACTTCAGAGAAGTCCTCTCCCCTACACTTCTTCCTGAAGCTCTGATAAGTCCTCTCCTGATTCTTGGCAAAGTTATGTCTTGAAATTCTTGTAAATATTATCTTTAAATTCGGTAATGAATTTTTTAAGGTTCTTCTTGCATGACCTGCTTGCTCCCAATACTTCTGAGAAATTTCTACCTGACCATAGGAGACTTTTTTTTTTCAAGGAAGTGTCTAAGTTTCTCAAATATGATTTGTATTGTTGTGAACCTTGATTTTCGTTGTGACTTAATAGCAAAGGACCAATATTACCAACGCTTTGACAGGAATTTTTCGTATGAGGTTTGAACACTACCATAAGTAGGGACTACATGTTACCTTCAGAAGAGCCTATACAATACTTATCTCCGGGCCCATTGTGTCTCCAAGTGGCCCACCGCTTTCGTTTCTTCAAGGATTTCTACTTTAAATGATACCTACGGTATTTAAAAATATTTCAACAAAGCTTCTTACCGTATCTACTATACTGTTCAGATCCTCGTACGTTTTAAATCCGAACTTCATAGAATACCTTTATTTGAAATTTAAAAAATATTGCAAATGTCTGTAGAAGTCTGCAACATAAATAAAATGTCTGCTAAATGTCTGCATCGTTAAAAAAGTCTGCAATAAAAATGAAAAGTCTGTAAATTTACAGACATGTCTGTGAATATGGCATCTCTGCTCCCATGTCTTCTTAAAATAGATATCAATTCGTTGAGCAATTCAGGAGTGTAGTCGTGGAGATTATTGCGTGAAGAAATTTATCAATATCTGATTCCGTTTCATGGTGACAAGCAATGTCTTAATCGAATTATTTCTCATCGTAGCTCGTATCCACGAGGTGTGATAACATCAATTCCAATTCTAATGCTAAGACTAATGCAAATTGACTTCTCCAACCTTAAGTTTGGTTCAAACGGCATAGTCACGGCATGCAAGTTTGACATTTGAAACTTTTCCAGCATGGATTCGATGTAGCTATCTTATTCCAGTGAAAGCTCGACTTCAGCTCGATCTCTTCTCATTCACAGGCCCAAGCAAAGCTCGCTTCAGCAGGGACATTCATCTGGCATCGGGTGCTCAGAAACTTCTTCAGGACTTCCCCAGTCGTCGACGTATACAGTCAAGAACAGCATCTTCTCACTCGATCTGTCCATCGATGTACCGTTGGATTTTAAAAACCCCATTTGTTCCGGATGGCCTTTCGATCCTTTGGTAACTCTTCAAGTACCCAGGTGTGGTTGCTCTCCGGGGCTCCAATTTCATCTTGCATAGCTTTGATCCATGATTCCAGTACAACACTGTATGAAGTGGGATCGTCCACTGGATGGTTTCCACGGTTGAGATTTGTCTGTTTGGAAAGTATGTCAAGCTGTACAATGCATTAGGTCCTAAGTAACATTGAGAGATTCTCTTCGTCGACTTTCTGTTTGGTTAATAGCTTGTCTATTAAACGATTTGCTGATGTTTTCGACGTATTGGATATTTATTAACACTTAATACTACCGTACTGTATGTAATACTTGAATATGTATTTACATAGCCGTAGGAACTCAAAGAGAAAGTCGACAAAGAGAGTCTCTCAATGTTACTTAGGACCTAATGCATTGTTTTGCTTGATGTGTATTGCTCTAAACAAAATCACCACACCTACCTGGGAATCGGCGCTCCGGACCACTGCGCCTCAACTCATGCCCTGTATTGACTAGTTGTACTGTTTGCGGTAGGAGACATCAACGAAAATCAGATGGACGTTTTGGATATGTAGAATTGACACAGTTACATTTACTCATATTTGAGTGACTCCAATTTTGACGTAAGTGAGTCAAAACGACTCAACATTGAATTTAAATTCGTGGCCGTGTACTTCGTTTCCAATGTTGCACTCTGCTCGCCTTCGATAAGCATTTGATCCGAGTTCTCATCACTCAAACACAGACGTACCAGTGGATATGAACTCCACCACAAATGGGGTGCCTAATTTCGGAAGGTAATTCAATTTCCCATCACCGATTCTGTTGCCTGATGAGTACTACAATGAAGTTGTAGCTGGTTCCGTTGCTGTCTATTCAATCCCCTTCGGCGTCAGGGTGAATGAGCAGGTACCGAATGAAAAAGGTAATCCACTGCCTGCACACCGTTTGAAGTGATCTGATTTGAGAAATAAATGCAACGCCAATAACTTTCGGACTTCGAAAAGGTACGGAATTGACCCTTCACCCAATATACATACGAATGGAAAAAGCCTACCTTGATGGATTGAAAATCGGCAATTCATTCACAACCACTATCAAGAAACCACACATTCAAAACGCTATCTATCGAGGAAGTAATCCGCCCTACGTGACCTTGGCGTCAGAAAAATATTTACCAACCCATATCTCGAAAACAGCCCTTCGGAACTTCCGCCTGTCAGTCCAGTAAATCCAGCGAAACAATTCCCTCCGCACCACACAGCCAACATGTGAGAAAAGCTCTCTCAAACCTACCAAAATTAGCACCTGTCATATCAATCAACAACTTCCACCATCCCGGCGGCCCACCAACTGTGTATTGGTGTACTTTAACGAACGTGCCTGTCATAATGTTACTAGACTTACAGCATAACCGCACAACCAACCCGTATCACTTGCGGCCAACCTATGCTCATATCCATCCGACGCCGACAGCCGACATGCTGAGATAAGAGCATATTTTCGAGGCTCACACATCTGCCTTCAAAATGCCTCATACCAGTCGGTTTTATCACCCAAGGTCACGCATACAAGTGCGGCTGGCAACACAGGTAAGTACGCATTTTAATTGAATCCACCTCCGCACGACCCAACCAAACCTAACCTAACCGATTCGCCGTTAATCCACTTTACGAACGTAACCATTATCATCATCCCCATCATCATCAACATCATCGCACTATGCGAACGGCGGCTCCGAGCGAGGTAATGACAGTCCGCGACAAGCGACGCTCACTCCCCGTCGTCGCCGCCCTCTCCAACCACTATCGAAACAGCCAACTGGGATTGAGGCGACGACAGGTGTGGATGGATGGCGTTTCGCACCTTGCGAGAAAATTACTTTTAAACTAGGTCATAATCGTAATAATTTCTTCTTGCAATCTTTCAACCTCGCTGCAGCTTCGGTAAGGCTGCTGCGGGATTCTGCGTGACTGGCTGCAAGTTTTATTCCTCCTCCCGGGGAGGGCTGCAGCGCCAGCGAGCGGTAAAATCCCATTTCTTGATTCGCTTTTCCATTTGAGTTCAGTCACCTGCCCCTCGCTCACCTCGTCCATCCCCGGCACGACGTTCGTAGAGTCGTCGTCGTCGTCGTAATCATCCTTTCATTCGAAGGAGGTTTAGCATCATAAAATGGGATTTCACGATGACGGCAGAATCCTTGCTGCCGAAGGGTTTTAAATTTGGGTTGACCGGTGACTCGGAACCGGCCCGGGCAAATCAAGTTGCATAATCTTTCCCCGGTGAATTTCGATGGCTGGTCGATGATGGGCGGGCATATAAAGTATAAGACATATCGCAGCAATGCAGAAGTGATCAATGAGGCACCGCCACGCCAGTTGTTGTAATCAAGCGCGCGAGAGACAGAGATGGATAGAGAAGCAAAACGAATACGAAACGGAAAGAAATTGCTTTGCTGTCATGTTTTTGCAAGGTGGCTTTAGCGGATGTAATTTATTGCTGTCGGCGGTTGTTTGGTACGTTTACTGCTGTTGTAAATTTGACTTGCACAAGCAATTGGGGATATCTCAGCCGAGAGATGATTTACTTTGCTGTCTGACGTGCGTCTCCATTGTACATAGGTTCGGGTGTTTTGGGTATGGAATGCTTCGGGCTGTTTGATGGAGACGCGTCATACTTCACGGTATTAAATGTTCAGGCATTTTCAATAACCGTGCGATGAATTTAGTCGCTGATAACGGGTCCCAGGCTGAAGTCCGGAAATTGTCAAGCAATCATCTAAATCGTGTGTGTTCGGCTATGCAGAAGATGTTTTCTGATTCGGTCCGGATATAATCGAACAGAGTTTATATTATTCGGAATTTCTCTTCTGGTATGCCAAGGCGGATGAAAAATATGAGTCGAAATTGAGGAAAATTGCAGAATTTAGTTGTACTTCAAAATTCTTGTTTATTGATTTCTGTTGCCAGGATTGCCAGGCCACTCATTTTGACTCACATACATCGTTTGCCAATAGATCATTCCTAATACCTGAATTTTCAAATGCGATGTATGATGAACTTGTGGTGCTTTTATCGTGAGGGCGTATATTTCTCGCGAAATATGAGAAAATGGACTATCTTCCAAACGTGAACAATGACCTAAAACGTAAATTTCACATGAATATTGGGACACTAACGCATACTGGCTTGACGTGTATTTTTGTCCCTCCTAGCCAAGTGCGATTCGCGTTTTTTTGCATACGATTTTGTTTTACTTGAGCTTTCGTTTTACTATATTCTATTTGAGCTTTGAAATTTGCTCAACTGATTCCACTGTCGATTGTGGACCTGCATCGGATACACGAGGGCATTTCATGCAGCCTTCGTGGGAGTACCTATGCAACGTAACTCCTTCGTAAAAAGAAAAAAACTCGCTCAACTTCTGCAAAGCAATGCGGAATCGGTAAAAGTCTAAAATATCTGCTCGATTGAAATACAGACGATTTCTTCAACAAGTTTCGAAGTCTTCTAATTCTATCACCGCGTTGTCTCTTTGCAAAAGGCTACCATTCTCATTTTCAATGGCCTGTTCCTCACCACTTCAAAGAAGTTCGGATATTTTTTTTATAATTGAGTTGAACCTCAAAGGGCGCAAGTTCTTGAGGTCAACGCTCGATGCAGTAGTCAGAACGGGATCGTCCAGATCAAAGCGTTTACAGAACTGTTTAATCAAATCGGTATAGAAAGCACAGCAGGTCATGTGAAAAGCCTCTTTCCTGGTATCGGATTTAAGCATTGTTCCTGCAGCTACTCCAATATATTTATTTCTGTCTTCTTACGAAGATGTTTCTCAAAATATGAAACTCCGACATCCTGATGTTCAGGTATTCCGTAGTCTTTGGCTGGATGATACGATATGCTTTGTTGATAAGAAGCAATACGTAGCTTCAAAAGTGGAGAATCGGCTGCATGATAGGGTAATTAAGATAACAACAATCAAACCGTTGTCTCAGTTGGATTAGAACGAGCTCCGAAACCCGTTCCATATTCCATTTGACAACTGACTCTAACCATAGCCATCTGGTGGCAGACGAATGCAAAACTGTGTCATCTGGAATTTTTTGGATCGTTTGAGGTTGCAGGACAAGTAACTGCAGATATTTCGCATCATTTGTTCCAGGTACAATGACAGTTTTTGTATGCGTAACTTGGACAAAGAGCCAAAAAGTGGCAAGTATATTTGGGGAACATGGGAACAGTCACGTTTCAGTAGCTTCTTGACGGATCGGTAAGAGCCCATCATTACCGAAGCTTCATCTGATCCAAAGATCACAAACCACCAGGAACAGTTTATAAATTGCGCAAAATGTGTATAGGTTTCCACACTGCAAGATTGTATAAGAGATAACAAAAAACCACGTTCAAAATAACTATGCTTCGAATAGCAACTATCGAGAACATTATTCTAAGTTCCCAAAATTCCTGTGCATAAATGCATAAAAATACTTTTCAATTAGAAGAACAGTATTTTGTATAAATCACTGAATGAAGTTCTGCCGAAATTTGTGGAGCAATCTCTTGCGGAACTCTGAAGAAAAAAACACTTCTTTCGCTGAATACCTGAAGAAATTATAGTAATATCTGGAAAACTATGTGTAAGAATCCTCATAGACACCCTAGACGAAATTTGAAAATTTCTTCTTTCAGGTGTCCTCCAGGAATCCTTTAAAATCACCAAACTTTACAAGATCAGGGATTCCTCCAAGCATTTCATGACAAGAAAGTTTAAAAAAAACTGTCGATGCAATGCCAGAAGAATCCCAGGAGGAATGCCTTCAAACGTCTGAAGAATACTTATAAAAACGCAAGAAGGAATATCTAAAGGAATGTCGGAGAATCTTTGAGCAATTCTTAAAAATTTTCTTCAAAAATTATCTCAAATTTTTTTTTGAGAAATCATTTAGTGGCACACACACATACTGAACTTCAAACCGTCATCTATCACTGCAGTGTCAGAGTCAATTGATTTATTTTGCTTGATGGGCCATATTGAAAGTAGTATTGATAAAAAGTTGGATCCAACACTGTACTCATATTTCGAATTTGAGGTTTTTGAGTGTACAAGCAATTCCTAAAAACCTTAAAAATCTTGGTATTTCTTGAAAATCTGTAATCTTTACATACAGATATCTGTATGAAAAAATTGAAAAATATCTGTGTCAATCAAGACATGGCAACTCTGCCTCTACCGACAATGTTGTTGCCATTAAAAACCATATCACAATACTAGTTAATGTCGCTGTTATGAAATGCACTCACAAATTATCAACATCAATACAAACCATGACGTCAAGTATAACGAATAATTTGAAAAGTCTGATCAAAGTGATAAAAGAACTCTTGAGTTTCACAGTGTCTTCCATGCACAGGAATCCAATATATGGGTTAGATATTCTAGAAGAGCTGAAATCATTATCTGCCAATGTAACGACGTTGTATGATAAGTCATTGACTCTTCCAGTCAATCCGGAAATCGAGCATATAGGCAGTAGCACCAATAATTCCGATGACTCGGGCTGGCAACTTCTGTGTATTAGAAAGGTATGGAGAGACGATTGGGCGGAGTACGATACTCGCAAGTTGCACCACTTGGCGCTGCAAGAATTAGCAGAAAAGGCATGAAGGAATCAACGAAAACGTACAATATTAATATCAACAAAAACAACAACAACAGCAAAAAATAAAACGTAAAATTCGATAGTACAACTCCAATTACCGAAGTGCCAACCAAGTTAATAACCTCAGCTGTAATAATAACAATCAGCTTCCACCTGGCTGAGAACTTCTTGCCGCAGCGAAAACCCGTTTCTCCAGACCCAAGCTATTGACCAATTAATTTTCAAAGAGGTGACACACTTCCTAGTAGCACACTTGTTGCCATTCGGTTGAGATATCAGAAATATGACTTGCTAAGTCATAATCAAGTCACTACAACTCAATAAGGTCATAGTGTGCTACATGGGCTATACCCGGTGGGCTATGCAGCATCAAAACCACGGTCACCCAACTAAATGTCTCAGATGACGTCATCAGGAAGATCGTCCGAGGCGTGAGTCTATAGGTATTCGTGTTTTCTCGGGAATTGACGGACCACTTGGAGGAGGACCATATTTTTAACGCGCTTGACGTCTTCTCGTATATTTATTATTATTAGCTAATTAGTTTTAATACTAATAAAAGTGTTTCGACTGACACTGAGGTGCTTGTACTGAGATTCTGGTATATTGCCAGAACTTTAATAGTATGAGCGGCGCATTAAAGATAAGTCAAATTCATGAAAATGTATTAAGTTCCTCATTTTCGGAAAATTTTGAGTACCAATTGACAATCACCAATCTAAAAAATAAAAAAAACAGAAGGCCCATAAAACGTATAGAAAATACAATAAACAAGTTTGTTAGAAGCAGATAATTTCCCATCTACATGAGAGGCTCTAGGAGTGGACAATAATTCATTGCTAGAACGGATAGAAATGAAAAAAAAGTATTGATAGTTCCGTATAACGTAACGGCAGGCTTTGGAATTAAAAGATACAAGTTGAAAACGGGCGGATTGGCGATTTTGCATGGGTTTCCTTCACCTGCCCTGCCGAAACTACCCATGCAGCATCAATCATAGTAACCCATGAGTCAGCAGACAAAATTTGACAGCTCTATCAGTCGAACTCTAACCGTGATGTCAAAATCAGCGAAGCAACTTCATTCAGAAGTGTGCGCGTTCAAAGCACGGCACCCCGCCGCGTCAAAAATGGACATTGTGCGGCACTTTGTGGACGCCGGATACGCTTATTTGACAATAATCAGAGCATCGAAAGAAAGCCCGGTTCCGGACGGCCGACGACCCTGGGCGACAAAAAGCTCCAAAGGATGCTGAAGAGGAAGACCGAGGGAAAAGTGGCTACATCGTTGCGTACACTTGGCCAGGAGGTCGGTTCAACCGGCCGAACAGTGAAATTGTACCTGGCGAACATGAACATACATGTCAAGAAGCGAAAGTCGCATCCACTGGTTTCGAAGCTGCATGCAATGACGCAGCGGCAGCGGCTGAGTAAGATGGTCAACTTGACTTTCCCGGCGAATCGCGACGTGGTGGACGACTAGACCTATCTCACCTTGGGTGGCAACGAGGGCACTTTATATTTTACTTCCCCCATGAACGAAGTGGACTTCGACGTGATACTACGAAATGCCTGCCGGAAGATGCGTCGTTCATCAAGAAATACCATAAGAACGAAGACGCGGTTTTCTGGCTGGATCTGGCGTCGGCCCACTACTACTCGTAGCGATCGTTGGAGTAGATGGAGCGGCTGAATATCGATGTGGTACCTAAGTCGGCGAACCCGCTCAACGTTCCACAGCTGCGTCCCATGGAGGAGGACCATATTTTTGACCCGGTGGATGATCCAACCCAGGACTTGACGTCTTCTAGTAATCAAAGAAAGGTAATTTGTTTTAATAATAGTAATATTAGTTTTCCAACTGACACGGAGGTGCTTGAAAATGACTCAATAGTAAGTAAGGCTGACGAACTAACACTAATATCTTCATAATCACGTGCTACTGAGATTCTGGTATATTGCCAAAATTTTAATCGTATGAGCAGCGCATCAAAGATGACTAAAATTCATAAAAACGCTTCAAGTTCTTCGTTTTCGGAAATTTTGGGTACCGAAACTAGTTGGAATGAGATTAAAAGAGAAGAAATTTGTGGTAGTAATTATAATGTATCCAGAGATGACCGTAACTTACTCATTAACTCAAAGACTGTCTGGGGGAGAAATTCTCGTTGCGATATCTTCAAAGTTTAATTCTGAACTTATTGTTTCATCCAATTGTAAGAAATTTAATTCTGTATGGTTAAAACCGCTGAAGCAATCGAATCTGGTTTCCCTTCTGAATTCAAAGTTCAGATATATGGTGATTTCAATCAGTGCCATGTAGATTTCAAATTCAGATAATGAGAGTATTTTACTTCGCGTCGATGGTGAAAACGAAAAATTACAAAATTGCAGTTTTAGGCTTCAAACAAATAAATCACGTGAGAAATCCACAATATTTTTACTTAGAATTCTTATTAGCGAAAATACATGAATACATCTGTATTAGTGAATCTGTTTCTGCCTTATGGAAAAATGAAGCATTCGGCACTGCTAAAGAGTTTTCAATTTTCGTACATAATAACGTAAATCCCAACGGTTGCTATTACGAGAATACCTTGGCCTTTAACAAGGCCAACTATGAAAATATTAGACACAAAGTGAATAGAGAACATTGGTAATCATCAATCTAAAAATTGAAAAAAGAAGGCCCATAAAACATATAGAAAATACAATAACCAAGCTCATTTAGATACATAAATGATAATTTGCAGTCAACCTAAAGGGTGTCCAACCTCAAATTGCATCACAGAAAAAACGCTGTAGAAGACTACCTAGTTGATCGATCCTTTTCAAACTTCCAAACAATAAGATATTACCCATTAATAAGCTTCCGATTTATTTTTTTTTATTCAATTTCAATACCATATGAACGGTGCACTCCGTTTGCCTCCGTGATGGCTCCGTTTGAGTAGATCGTTTGCGAAATCATGTATTTTCTTGCAAACTTTAAAACTTTCTGATTTCTCAATTCATCCGGAACATCAAACCTGTGCTGGGCAGTGAGAACAACTGCACGATTCCCAGTTGTTTTCCGATGTCTCGATGAGAGAGTTGAGGATTGTCCAGATGGTTGCGCAAAATTGATTCGTGACGTTGCTTTTCAAAAGACGTAATATTTTTCCAATTTTCGAAAAACTTCTACCCAAATTTTCTAAAGATAATACCGAACGTGTAATTTTCTACAGTGTTTTTTCCGAGATACATTTTGATGTGAGACACCCTTTGATGGCGCAATTTCTGCTGCACTTAATGCGTATGACACGAAAACGGAAAATGAAATCAGGGAATGTCCAAACAAAAATTTCAACTATGTAAAAACTAAACAATAATCTGGTTTCTTCCCATCAGAAATGACTTTGGGTGAAAGCAAAGGCGATAATTAATTAGATATTTGTAATCTTTTCGCGATTTTATTTTTCAAAAAACTTTTTCTAAGTTTTCGGATAATGACCGTGATTTTGAATACTTTTCATACTTTCCTGACTGTTCTAATATTGTAGTCGCTAGTCACATACCTGATCATGACATTCTGACAGATCTTCAAGATGTGGATGCCTCTAAAGGTCCCGGGCCAGATGGAATTCAGTCAATATTT
This sequence comes from Aedes japonicus, assembly GCA_034211315.2. NCBI lineage: Eukaryota > Metazoa > Arthropoda > Insecta > Diptera > Culicidae > Aedes > Aedes japonicus. The sequence goes on from JASCZW010011741.1 coordinate 21,171, forward strand.
ATGAACACTTTGGCAGTTGAGCTTACAGCCCCTTTATTTTGGACGTTCAATAAGTCAGTTGCATCCAGTAAATTCCCAGCTGAATGGAAATGAAGCTTGAAAAAATTAGGAATTGAATTAAGACTCATCAATAGAATTAAGTCTTAAAAACGACTTATTTGATCAACTGCAAATAGTTAGATTCAGAAAATCAAATCGTATTATAGCCACATCTGGTTTTAAATAAATGAAAATTCAATAGAACTGGCACGTTTATGGTTTGTTTTTTTGGAATGAGTTTTTTTCTTGTCTAAGAAGGGGTTCAAACTTCTATCAGAACATGCTTCGTACCCGAGAAGTATACATTTGTGTTTTAATTACCTGGATAATTCTCAAGTTTGGTTTATATCTGTGCTTCATCTGTATGAGAGCATTTCTTTCCAGAGAGAGAAGGGGTCTCAAACGCTTCCTACCTCTGTAAGTGGGGGGGAAAGGCTCAAATGTTGTATAATAAGAGATTTTCAAATAATTTTAAATACTAAATTGACATTTGTGGATCATTATAACGCATGATTGCAGACGATAAGCAATATGCTTATTTTTATTGAACGTTTTGGCCATAGCTGTCATGACTCTTATACAATCAAATCAATATATATATATATATATATATATATATATATATATATATATATATATATATATATATATATATATTTATATATATATATATATATATATATATATACATATATATATATATATATATATATATATATATATATATATATATATATATATATATATATATATATATATATATATTTCTTTTGTTAGGTCAATATTAAAATACTGCAGTGTTGTTCGCAAACTTAGAAAATTTTAACAGTGTTTGGTAATTTTTTACCAAACTTTCAACAGCTCAACGTTCGGTAATCTGATTCACCGGATTTCGGTGAAATTTTACAGTATTCCGGTAAAAAAATTACCGTAACTTGACAAATTTCCCTGAAGTGCTTGATGTCTATGATTCCTTGCTTCTTTCCAGAAAGCTTCCGCTTCATCAGAGCCCAATATCTCTCGATTGGTCGTAGCTCTGGGCAATTTGGCGGGTTTGAGGTTTTTGGTACAATGTTCACTTGATTTGCTTGGTACCACTCCATCACAGTTTTAGCGTAGTGGCATGATACCAAATTGGGCTAGAACAAAGGTTTTTCTTTGTGACTTTTGATGAAGGGTAGCAATCGCTTCTGCAGATACTCTTTCTGATAGATCTCCTTGTTGATTGTGCCTGTAGTGACGAAAGATTTACTCATTTTGCCACACGTGCAAGTTGCTTGCCACACAAGGTATTTTTGGGAAATTTGCGATGCCTTCTTCGTTCTGGAAATGCTCAGCTGCAGCATTCTATGGCCATAGCAGAATAAAAAGCAGCCCTGGAAGCTGCTTGAAATCTCTCCAGGACATAAGTTTCATCGTCCATAACAACGCATGAAACTTCGTCAAATATTCGCAGTACAAATGTCGAGCCCGTGATTTTGCTGCCAAGTTCTGTTTGTCGTTGCGATTTGGAACTGTTCCAATGTTTACTTTATACGACTTAAATCCCAAACGTTGTTTTTGATTTTTGGACAAAACCAGGCGACATCTCTATTTTACGAGCCACCGTTCGAATGGAGAGATTTGGGTTTATCGTTGATATCCTTTTCATCTTTCGGTCCATGACAGGATCAGTACGTCCAATGTTTTTGTCACTTCTCGGTTTTCTCTCCACCGTCAAACGTTCCGAAAATGATTCGTGGTTGTGGATTTTGGCAAATTTAATGTTTTTTCAAGGTCCCGTATTGACAAGTCAGGATTTGCCGTAGGCCCGTACAAAATTCGCTAGCGCACTTGTTTTTCTTTCGTCGCCATCTTGAATACTAAACATGAAATGTAAACATCAATCATAGTCTTTTTCATCATAGACTCTCATGAATTTTTCCATTCCTACGTGCAATATTTCAAAAGTTACAATGATTTGAAGGTGTCCGCATTAGTGTGGATACATATTTTAGATCATCACCGTACAAATTGTACTAAATTCGGACCTCTAAATCAGATGATGAAAGATGAATTTCGGGGAAGTTCTTCCGATGAATTTCGGGGAAGTTCTTCAGAGGAACTTCAGGGAAGTTCTTCACAGAAATTCAGGAAAGTTCTTTATAGAAGTTCAGGGAAGTTCTTCAGAGGAACTTCAGGGAAGTTCTTCACAGAAATTCAGGGTAGTTCTTTATAGAAGTTCAGGGAAGTTCTTCAGAGAACTTCGGAGATGTTCTTCAGAGAACTTCGGGGAAGTTCTTCAGAGAACTTCTTTGAAATTCTTCAAAGAGGTTTAGGAAAGTTCTTCTAAGAAGTTCAGGGAAGTTCTTCAGAGAATGTTTAGGGAGATATTTAGAGAAATCGGTTAAATTCATTGCATTGAGGTTTCCAAATATTCGTATATACCGGTTCTTAGATCAAAAAAATTAAATGAAATTGGAATGACAGGTTTATTTAAAATTAGTTAATTATTTAGAAAAAAAAAAGTGGCTGCTGATTGATGAAAACTGGCAGATTTCCAATTGTGTAGGAGTGTTAGACGGAAAGCACGTTAGTATAAAAGCACCTGCAAAGAGTGTAAGTGATAATTTAAATTACAAAAAGCTGTTCAGCATCATTCCAGCATCGTGGATGATCAATATAAAAATAAGGAGGTCAACATTCCAGCAAAAAGATGGATCAGTGATGGTGGGGTATTTGTCGATTGCTGTTGGGGAGTCTGATGCAGGATCTTTGGCTCCTGAGATGCCTGTTTCGGATCTGATGGTTGGCAGTTGTATGGCTCATCAGACAAGAGGATCGATCAGCTGCTCTTGAGACATTCTGAAAATTATTTTCTCTTCATAGGCCTACTCAAATGTATTATTCAAGTTCCTTAAAGCCATCGAATATTTGTAATACAAAGAAGTCTTCAGCCAATGACGTATCCAGCAACGAGTTGGTCACTTTACCCAGAGTAGTGACCTGATTTTTTGGTTTTTTAAGTAATGTGAGTTGAGATACGATTTTGACGCACATCGAGAAAAGTGCCATCTCATGATGACTTTTATCGCTTCAAATTGCGCACTGCTGGCTTTGGTTTCGATCCTCTCGGTTTTCTAGCTTCATAACGGATTTATTGTAAGTTGGAGTCAGGGATCAAAATCATAGGTTGAACATCGGAGCTGGTAGAATCGTAATCTATCTCTGAACGTTATCATCTTGAAAATACTTAGGAAATACTAGCTAGGTATCAAAATCCTCTGGTCTATACTTTCTTCGGATGAGGAATTGCAAAGCACAATAATACACTCACTTTGAAGTAATACACTTCCTTAGGTGATCGCGATTAGTTGGTTTCCACACAACAACACCGGATGTTGGTCCCATAGCTCAATCAAGTGGATTTTATTATCCTGGTCCATATTTACTTCAAAAATACCGCGAAAACACAAACTAGCAAAAAATTCAAACGAACTGTCAAAAAACATCGACCAACGAACTATGAACTATTCCGTCCGGATGGAATAGTTCGTAGCCTACTTACTATAACATAGCAATTATCAGTAGAGTGTAGTTACACACGACAACGGGCACGAATGTATATCATAGCGTAAAACTATCTCTTGCAAGTCATAACTATAAGCTCTCACTACATACTTTAGGTGTTTATATATAGCTCACTATATACTAGAAATAACTGCCGTGTTGCGACACCTTAAAAACACACCACCCTGTGAAAATTATACTGGTAAAGCGCGTAACAAAAATTAGCTCCTGAAATTGGAATGTTTCCAACATGGATTCGGTCGGTGGCAATGATCGGCGAAATCACGACACACTCTTCAGTATTGGACCGATTATGTGTATTTTTTTCGATTTACCGAATTTTCGTGTATTTTTTTCGTTTACAAATTTTTGATTCCGTAACCAATTGCCCCTCCGAGTTGCAAGCTGCAGGGATGGGATAAGAGATTAATGACCACCTAGTGGGATCTATATAACACCTGCATGCTCGGCATGTTCCAATTGTATGCAATATCCAAGCCTTTATCAACCGAAATGATTGATCTCTAAGATACTTTATAACTTTTTATTCAACGTTTGGCTTGGAAACAATCTTTGCCTAAGTTGAAGCTTTTTTTACCAAGACATTCAAAATGTTTTCCAACAATCAATGTTTTTCTCTATGAAACACCAGCAAGATTAATAAACCAGATGTTTTAATGCGTACCATTTTATCCCCTAAAACGTAGTTTCTCGTAGATTGAAAATGTTCAACATACTCTCAAAAGATTTACAGCCACATTAGAGTGACACGAAATATACAAATCCATGCAATTAGCCCACATCCCTAGCTCGTTTTCCAACATTGCTAGACGTTCAACATGTGTTCGAATTCGGATAGATAAGAGCGAGCAGGCGAGTTAGGGGAAGAATCCCGAAAACCCAATCCAAAACTTCCAACCATTCACAGAAGTGTGTGACAACGTGCTTAGTGAATTGTTAATAGCCCGAGCAATAACCAACAGCACGCGCATTGTTCGATTTATGGTAATTTCAACATTGATTATTTTGTAACTTTCACTCACGTCCCCGCACGAAAGAAGTCGTGCTCTAGCGTGTCGTTTGGCTGGCGAGCATATGCTACCAGGACCATTTGCCCTCCCGTGCCCAGCACGGAGCTTACTCTGAAGGTGAAAACAATTTGTCTAACCCACCCCCCCTGGAACCTCTTGCCCTGAATTCGAAACTTAAGGAACTTTATCGTCTTTCTCACGTACCAAATCTCTTCCACACTATCAGCGGCAACGAGCGTGAAACGTGATTCCACTTGTATGCCGTTCAAGCGTTTTAGGTACTCCATACCAAAGCCAAGGACCGAGGAAAGCACCGAGCGGATAATTTACATATCTAGTACTCACGTCAAGAACTCGAAGGCTTACTTGGATTGGAATTACAGGCGAGCTGAATCTTTCATGACTGTCTTCGATTGCTCTTCGATTGCGGTTGCTTATCAAAGCAGGATTTAAATTTATCATAACGAATTTTTAAAGATCGCTTAGTTGAAAATCAATTTATATTTGGAATGAAGGGTAGAAAACGAAGCCAACCGGAACATTTTCCTTTTGTCGAATGACGTACAGAATGAAAAATAGATGAGATATCCTCCGGTTTGGGTAAAATTTTCTTACCGAGAAACCGGTAAAAAGGAATTTGGCTTTCTGACAATGTATGGCTTTATGTTACAAAGTTGAAGATTAAGGAACTTACTAAAAAGTAAGTTTTTTGTTTGAATAAAGGAACAGCATTTTAAGTCGCAAAAAAATCACATTAAGTAACACGAAATCATAAGATTTCTGGGACTGTTATTATATAATTGAAAGGCAACGGTTGTAAAGACCTTCTTCATGAGAGAAATTAGGCTAATAAATATAAGGCAAAAAGGTCTCTTCCGAGAATTGCTGTAATCCCACAACATTATCGTTAGGGTTAGATTGGATCTACATACCAGATTTTGCTCCAGAGTGAATCCTATCGACGCCACGGCAGACAGGAAAGCAGACAATATTCACAGGATCTCTTTTCACTACCACCCAGAACCGACCGTTTCCATCCTCTACTCTATAAAATTGCTCCAAATTGCACGCCTACCCAACACCCTTTATCGGTAATTCAATCCTTTTTCCACTTTAACTCACTCCTCTTCTCAACTCCCCCAAAACGGCCTCCAGTTCTCCGCTTGGAAGCAAAATCCTCAATAAATGATTCACTTGCCAAAGGTTTCCTCTTCGCTTGCAACAATGCTCAGCCGCCCAACTTCCGTTGTCGCCATCAGTGTCTCTTCTTCATTGCAGCAGGCTACCAGAGATCATTATCACTTTCACCGACTGCTTCCGCCCTCTCCAAAGTATACTGGCCCTATTAGTAGGTTTCCGCCGTTAAACACTTTACTATTTATTATTAGACTCTTCCTGCTTCCAATACCTTCACTTATTTCTTCATTACCATCCCTTTAGAGCAACCGATAAATTTTCATTAGACCTCTCGAGGAACGATAAAAATTCATTAGTCTTCCCAATTCTTCGCTGGCTTCGTTCGCCTGGGATGGCTGCAACCTTCACTGCCCTGCCCACGCCATCCAAGCAAGCTCTAACTGGATCGACGCTAACTGTTGCCTGTTCCTCCTCCTACCTGACAGGAGTAATTAAATGCACTTCACTTACAATAATCGCCTGTCGTGTTTGGGGCCCATTGCGAAAGGCCAATCCGATCATGGTTGTCGCGCGCGAGTTGTAAATTTATAACATCAACCCATTGCTTTCTCCGAAAGTCAGTCAAGTGCTACTATCTAGAGAAAGCTCCGAAATTAGCTCCCTTTTTCAGGTGGAGCGGTGTGAAGACTTATCACCTCAACTTGGTTTGCAGCAAGCGTAAAAAGAGCAGACTAGCATGCGTTTGCAAAAGAAATAAAAACCAAAAACCTTGTATTCCTTGTAATAACCCTTCCAAGAGGGGGCAGCAGCTCCCGAATGTATACAACCGTCGCGTTCGAAGCACCGTTGCAGACTGACGATGGTTGCATAGTAGACGCGTAACTTTGTACCTCACCATGTCAACCAGCCAACCATCAATCCAGCACGAGATTCAAACGTCATCAACTTCCCAGCGAGGAATCCTTTGCCATGGGCGCTCGCAAGCACAGATCGCAGCCTGCCATGATGATGCCACGGCGGCGCAAGGGCTGTGTGTGAGTGTGTGAAGGGAGCTATGGGGGGGACGTGGTAAACACAATAACACGGGAGGGAAAACATTGGAACTGATAAGCGATAAGTTCCGACGGGGGCTTCGGCTCAGAGAGAAACTCGCGAGAGAGAAATCGGCCACGAGGTCGAACGGATCTCACGCACTGGAATGGAAGGGATGCACTTACTACGGGAGATTGCAACAGTGGTGCCAGTGTTTTATTTCGTCATCAAGTCAGTTTGGTAATATATAATTTCTTATGAAGAAGAATTAATGCATTCTTGTTAATTGAAGCACACAGTGAGTCGCCTTAACACATGAGAGTAGGCTGTGGTTTTGAGCAAAAAGACTTTTTCTTTCTCCGTCATGTTTAAATATTTTCAATAATTGAGAAACTATCGTGTTTTCGACCTAAATTGATATTGAAAGTGTTCCAAAGTGCCCCTGATTGGAATTTTCTCATTGGTTTGGCAAAAACTGTGCACTCCCTGTCGAGTTTTGAAGGAACTTCGTATAGAAAAAAAAGAATGAACGGTTTTCTCGTTGTCGCGAGTGATGATTATTATTCCGATTTAATGGGTGTACGGAATCAAATTGCGACACACACACAAATATTCGGCAAAATTCGCTCGTTCTACCAATCATCTTCAAACTTTCAGGGCGTAAAATGAAACATGTTATGAGTATTTTCCCATGTTTGTTTAATTCAATTTGAATTCCAAATACAAATGCCCGAACCTTCTTCTTTACACCACTCATAAGGTCCTGTACAACTTTTTTTTGCGTGGCAATCCATTTTTTCTTTGAATCTTCCTCCGATTGCACTTCCTTAGGATGCTTCCGAAGTGCCTGCTTCATGATAGCCCAATACTTTTCAATTGACCGCAGCTCCTGTGCGTTCGGGGGGTTGAGATGCTTCGGCACGAGGCTAAATCCGGCCAGAAAATCGTAGGACCATCGTGTGACCTCAAAAGAGGAGGTAGACGCTTTTGGAGGCATTCCTTTTGGCACACCTGCCCATTGACCGTTCCAGTTGTCCAGTTGCTTCGCTATCCACACGAGAAAATTGCTTGCCAAATCATATATTTTTGGGCAAACTTTGACATCTTCTGCTTTCTTACGTCCTCAGAGACATCAAATTTATGATGAGCCGTAAAAAACTGGAAGCCCGGAGGCTGCCGGAAGTCTACTTTTACATACGTCTCATCATCCATAACGAGGCAATGTGGTTTCGTCAACATCTGGGTGTAGAGCTTCCGTGCACGTGTTTTATCTACCGTATTCTGCCGTTCATCGCGATTAGGCACCTTTTGGACTTTGTACGTGTGTAGTCCTTCACGTTGTTTCGCATCTTGCACGAAAGTTTTGGTTAGATTCAGTTTCTTCGCCACATCTCGAACTGACCTGTTGGGATTCCTCTTGAACTACCCGCTTGTGATCCTTAACACTATACGGATCCAGCTTTCTGCTGATGGCACGATGAGAAAAATCCGGATTTTCAAGGCACGTGCGCAAAATTTCTTTGCGCCGCTGCAGTTCTTCCGCAACGATTGCTCATCTGCTAGTGAAACTTACACAGCGTAAACAAAAACATATTGAACTAATTCCACCCAAAATTTTAATAGAAAATACCCAACGGGTAAAATGTTACAGCCATATAAAAGTGGTGCAATTTGATTCCGTACAACCTTTGCATAACACAAAAAAAGTTGTGAATTTCTATGAAGAATCGTTCCATAGCGGAAAATTTTGTTTTTGGTAGGATATGGAGTGAAAAAATTGTTTATAAGAAGAAGTAAACTAGTGTAATAAATAAATCAGTCAACAGCTAGTCAGAAGCAACAACCGAAGCATACATGCAAACACGCTGAGGCCCGCACTTAAGTTCAGGAGAACTCAGCACCGTTTTGGTAATGTTGGTTGTAAAATCTGTATCCACAATTATCCGGACACCTTTAAATCATTGTAACTTTGAAATTTTGCACGTAGGAATGAAAAAATTTCTACTGTGGTATAGCTGAGAGTCTATGATGAAAAAGACTATGATTGATGTTTACATTTCATGTTTAGTATTCAAGATGGCGACGAACGAAAAACAAGTGCGCGAGCGAATTTTGTACGGGCGTACGGCAAATCCTGACTTGTCAATACGGGACCTTGCCAAAACATTGATTTGCCTAAATCCACTGTTCACGATGTGCTCAAATCATTTTCGGAACGTTTGACAGTGCAGAGAAATCCGAGAAGTGACAAAAACATTAGACGCGCTGATCCTGTCATGGACCGAGGTGAAAGGATATTAACGAAAAACCCAAATCTCTCCATTCGAGCTCGCAAAATAGGGATGTCGCCTGGTTTTGTCCAAAAATCAAAACAACGTTTGGAAATCGTATAAAGTAAAAACAGTTCCAAATCGCAACGACAAACAGAACTTGGCAGCAAACTCACGGACTCGACGTTTGTACTGCGAATATTTGACGAAGTTTTCATGCGTTGTTATGGACGATGAAACTTATGTCCTGGAGGATTTCATGCAGCTTCCAGAGCTGGCTTTTTATTCTGCTATGGTCAGAAATGTTACAGCTGAGCATTTCAGAACGAGGAAGGCATCGAAGTTTCCCAAAAAATACCTTGTGTGGCATGGCAAGCAATTTGCATATGTGGCAAAAAGAGTAAATCTTTCGTCACTACAGGCACAATCAACAAGAAGATCTGTCAGAAAAAGTGTCTGCAGAAGCGATTGCTATCCTTCACCAAAAGTCACAAAGAAAAACCTTTGTTCTGGTCCGATTTGGCATCACGCCACTATGGCTAAAACTGTAATGGAGTGGTACCAAGCAAATCAAGTTAACATTGTACCAAAACCGCCAAATTGCCCAGAGCTACGACCAATCGACAGATATTGGGCTCTGATGAAGCGGAAGCTTTCTGGAAAGAAGCAAGGAATCAAAGACATCAAACACTTCCAGCAAATTTGGACAAAGACGGCTTCTACGA